>JBBPJX010000090.1:0-28790 GCA_038088955.1 Neotropicomus parvogracilis
ACGACGACGACGACAACGACAAGTCTTTGTCGACCACACAGAACTTCACTGGCGAGCACGTCCACTCGGTGCGTCGATGAAACTACCGAGGTCCCGAGGATCTCGTACCAACTAAAGGTCAGAGCACGAGCCGAGACGTTGTCGTGCCTACCACATTTCTCCTTTCGTTCCTCTATGGTGCAATGAAATTGCTCCGTGCACTAGAAACGGTCCGGCTCGACTTCCTGACGACCGTCTCCCTTCTCCACCAGAATGGACACGAGAATCTCCGTCGCTTGCGCAGGAAACTGTTACAATGATTTTCCACCTACGGAACTTCACCTTCGGGGTCCCTCAAGGAAGATCCACCAGCCTGTTCTCGTTCTCCGCCATCTTGCTCAAAGCCACTGGTCCGTGCTCAAAGGACGAACTCAGAAGCACACACAAGCCTTGTGAGTATGGATTCGTATCTCTCCTTCTGCTGCCCGATCGACGATTGTCCCAGAGCTGTCCGTTCCGCCGTCGACTGACCCCCAACTTGACTGTGTTGACACAGCTGCTAACCAACTTCGTCTGTCAATCCAAACTCCGAGACCGCATCGTAGATCCCTGGATCTCGAGTCGCTTACACGGGATCGGCCGTTGATTGACCGAAGGAACCTCGCTACCTTTGCAGGGATATTCTCTTAATAAGAGTTTCGCGGATAGCGAGCGTTTCGTCTCTGCCACTCAAAAGTTCAAGAGGGACATGTCTGTGTTCTTTTCCCTGTCGGTCCGCCCGACGACATCGATCACGATCCTTGGTCGTTTGCTTCACATGTTCTGCGAAACCGTCGCTGGTATAATTCACGGCATGGGCCCCCCAATTTGGGATCTAAAGGACTCGTCTCTGGCTGTCGCCGTCGCCGTCACGGCGTTCCTATGCGGTAATTAGCGCATCGCGATCAACCTGTATACAAACTTGGTACGCTGAAACGAGACCGAAAGCGCTCGCGCGTGCAATCTGGATTGCTGCGGCCCCAAAATCAGAAGCACCATGTCGTCGTCACCTTTCTTCACTTGGCCGTGTGCTTGATGGGCCGGACGAGGAATTCTAATCAGACGCGCCACCTTGTTGCCTGTGTGTGCGCGTGCCGTGAACCGGGCATGAAATCGCCGTCTGGCGTCCGTACCTGTGATACAAAGTAGTCGTAGTTGCCTGTTGCCTCTGCCCAAGAAAAGCAGATCAGACGGGTTCCTCGATGAGCAGACCTTCATGATTTCGTACAGCTTGAACGTACTCGGCGTTTGTTCTCTGGCGAACAAGTCGTGAGACCATACAGTCACAACGAGGTGCGAGGCCGTGCACCTCATCATTTTGCAACGCCAAGGCGGCGATCTGAGTGGGTATGAAGGAATGGAGTGGAGTGGACAACCTTTGAGGAGCATCACCTTCAAGGGCCTGACTAAGCAAGGCTGTGTTCCCGTATCGGTAGACAACGGAACGTACTAGAGTTCACCAACTCACCGTCACCCAGTCTCATGCGACCCGCCAAGGAAGCCCCTTTGCCGCTCTACGACGGCAAGCACTTCAACAAGGTTGAAGATGTTCAGGAGCACTATGTCGAGCAGAAAGACAGGTAAACCGGGTTCTCTTCTTCCAGCCCAGACTCATCTCCTTTTTTTTTCTAGCCTGCTTGGCGCATTGGATGCAACCACTGCCATTTTGACGGACTTACGGGAGTTCAACAAGAACGACTGGGTCGTCCGATATCCCATACTGCAGGAGGACAACTCTGACACGCCTCTAAAGCCAAAGCCTCACCGTTCCATCCTTCGCTCGCTGAGCTTTGCCGACGATACGGCCAGTCACATTCAGATCGTCTACACCCCCTCTCGCCAGCCCTCTGCCCGTACTGTGGTATTGTCACCGATCGACAATGCCCAACGAGACGCCGGCGAGCTCGCCGTTGAAGATGCGGAGGACTCGACCGATACAGAAACATTTTCGGACAAGATCGGCGACTTCAACATCCTCCGACTTGATCTCAAACTCGGGCCCCACGGTTCCTCAACTTCCCCAGCTGTTTTGGTCACCCAGTTGGAGAAGGAGTCAATTGCCAATCTTATTGACGAGCGTATTTCTGCCGCGCTTCAACACATGGACAAACTCCGATTCCGTGTTGAGGATACCTCATCAAAGGTCTTGGTCACGGGTGACCTCAATTCCGGCAAATCCACTTTCGTCAACGCCCTTCTTCGACGGGAGGTCATGCCTATTGACCAGCAGCCTTGCACGACCGCCTTCTGTGAAGTCCATGATGCAGCCGAAAACAACAGCGTCGAAGAAGTCCATGTCCTCAAGGACGGTGTGCAATACGCTATCTCCGACGAATCAACCTTCTCACGCCTCTCGCTTGCTGACCTGGAGAGCATCGTGACGGATAATGAGGGTGACCAGCCAAGGCTCAAGGTCTATTTGGAGGACAGCAGAGCTGCATCCGAGTCTCTTCTTAACAACGGGGTCGTCGATATCTCTCTTATAGACGCACCTGGTCTTAATAGGGATAGCCTCAAGACTACTGCAGTTTTTTCCCGACAAGAAGAAATCGATGTTGTCGTCTTCGTTGTCTCTGCTGAAAACCATTTCACCCTCTCTGCGAAAGAATTCCTTTTGAATGCCAGCAATGAAAAGGCGTACCTCTTCATCGTGGTCAACAAGTTTGAGCAGATCAAGAACAAGGAGAAGTGCAAACGGCTCGTTCTCGACCAAATCAAGGAATTCAGTCCTCGCACACACGAAGACGCGCAGGATCTTGTCCACTTTGTCGACTCTGCTGCAGCGCTTCGTCCCTACACTGTCAACCCCGCATTTGACGACCTCGAATCATCCTTGCGCTCGTTTGTCCTCACCAAGCGAACCAAGTCGAAACTTCAGCCCGCCTCGACGTACCTGTCTAAACTCTTGTCCGACGTCGACCTTCTTGTTGGTGCAAACGCTATTGTTGCCCAAATGGATATCGATCGTGCCGATGGCGACTTGGAGAGAGCGAAGCCAGTACTTGAGAAGATGAAGAACGAGAGGGAGAGTTTGGAGGATGCTCTTGAGACTGTCGAAGAAACCGGAGCGTCCACTGTTGCATACAGGACGAAAGCTATCCTGGCTGCCGCTCTTGAACGTGTTGGTCGTGGTCAACCAGGCGTTGACACTGCCATGAGCCTTCCTCGCTTCCCCGGTTTCCTTGCCATATGGGACTATGCTCGTGACGTCCGCAAAGCTTTACTCGCGAGCTTGGATGCCGCAGTCGAGATTGCAGAAGGAGAGGCTCGCCATGCTGCTACGGCCGGTGTCACAAAGATCGGACTTCTCGGTGATCAATTTCTCCCAGAAGGGGTAGAGAGGTCACGCCGCGTGTTCGTGCCGGAGGCCATGTTCAGCGTTCGACCGAGTAGACAAGGTTCCGCACCCCGTCGCTCGTCCCGAACGGCGAGCGCGGTTGTTGCAGGCGGTGTTTACAATCTTGGAATAGGTCTGTCGCAACGATCCGACATGCTGGACACGTCTGTGCTTGATTTGTTCGATTTCAACCATCATCTGTGGACACACTTTGGAGATGGAAACACGGACGGAGAAGATGTTGAGGAGAAGAATGCAACAGCTCTCAGCGTTGTCTCGGTAGGTGTAGGGGCCTTGACGTTGGTTGGAGGCAAGGCGATCGGTATCCGCGGATTCATCGACGGTGTTGTCCGCATCTCCGAACTGTTTGCGGACGAGTCGGCGAGGAGATGGGCGGCGCCCGTCATTGGTGCGATGGTGGTTGGTGCTACGGCATACTTCATACTTGAACTTCCGAGCACGATACCCAAGACCATCGGACGCCGGATTCGGGCCTCGCTTGTCAAAGTTGAGGACGGCGCTACCGAACAAGAGCTGTTTGTCAACGCGCATGCGGGACGCGTAGGTCGCGAAACACGCAAGGTGTTGCGATACGCGTCTTGGAACCTTCGGGAGCGCTTCAGGACTGCGATGGAGGCCAGAGAGTGTGAAGTTCGGAACGCGGAGGATCTCGAGAAGAAGGCAAGGAAAGCACTCGAATACTTGCATGGCGTCGAGCGACAGACGGGGGTCGTTCGAAACGATGCCGGGTGGTAATTAGATTCGAGGGTTGATCCTATGTGCATGGTTTCTCTTTATCGTCGTTAATGCCTCCACCCGGTCGTCCTCCGTGTGCTCCACTCTCGTTAATCTACTTATGCCTGTTTATTTTTACGATCTAGTTGTGTAGAAACACAATGATGTTGAGAACCTCGATGTCTTTTGGTCTATGACTCTACCAGCAGCGGGCGGTGACCACTACGACTGCCACCAGCCCTATCCACGGAATTCAGTTTCTTGCCATGTGGCAACGGAATAGACCGAGCTTTTCGTCCGAGCATATTTTGGCTACAACTCCCCAGTAGGTGTCTCTGATATCATCTTACTTACAGTAATGATCATCACTTCGGGTCGCCGGCCAAACTCGGTTTGGGAACGCGATGATCGTGACAGACACCATATTTATGAAACCCAAACGACTACGGTGGCCACCCAAGGTACCTTCCATCTAGCCCTGGCGTGGTCCTAGCATGCATACCCCACTGGCCACTGGCTGGCTCGTAATCGCTCTTGCTACCTTGCCGTATGCATCTGCGACCCAATATTCGGTAGCAAAAGAATACCAGGGTTCAAGTTTCTTTGACGGGTGGTCGTTCTACAACCATTGTTCGTCCGTTGCTACTTCTCTCCAGTCTAACTTTCGACGGGTCACGCAGACGATAATCTAACGAACGGGGATGCAATGTAACTATTCGAATGCGTTCCGATGCTACCGTTGCACTGATCCGTGCAGCTTTGTTTCTGCCCAGACGGCGTTCGCTGACAGCCTTGCGTATGTCGACCCGAACACGTCTCATGCGTTCATAAGAGTCGATAATTTCACGACTGTGAGTACGTTGGTCCATCCATATGTGCTCCCTACATGCACTTGCTGCACCCAGGTTCCGTATAACGACAAACGAAACACTGTCCGGATCATCAGCAATGACAGCTACGCTGTAGGTAGCTTATGGGTGGCCGACATGTACCATGTACCCTACGGCGTGAGCAGACCTCCAAAAACCGATCGTACATTGCGACGAAAACTCAGACCGTCCTATCCAGTGTTCGGTGTGGCCCGCTTGGTGGAGGTTGGGGAAATGCATTTTTCCAGAAATCCCGCACTCACACGTTTCCTCGTAGCCAAGCAATTCAGTGGCCACAAGGGGGAGAGATCGATACTTTCGAGGGTGCCAACTTGCAAACAAATAATCTAATGTCCCTACATACAGAAACCGTTCGTACCCTTGCCAGCGTTCGAATAGCTTTATACACTTGTCCTCAGGGATGCATCCAAGTCTCGCCCAACGAGACGTCGACTCTCGTCACCAGCACCAACTGTTCCTACATTGCCGATGGAAATCAGGGATGTGCCGTCGTGGACCCATCCCCGGCGTCGTTTGGAGCTGGGTTTGCCAGCGCGAACGGGGGTGCATTCGTGACGGAATTTGCAGCGAGTGGCATCAGGCATGCTAACTACGTTTGGGCTGTGTGCTCATTTCTCACCGTTCACCAGTATATGGTATTTCCCGGTCGGTGATACACCTGGTTTTGACCACGGCTCGTCTTGGCCCTGACCGGGACCGCCCAGCGTTCCCGAATACCGAGCGTGTTATCAAATAATGAAAGCACGATTGACACAGCCGTCTTGGGTATCCCAGTCGGAAACTGGCCTGCGACAGGGTGCAATATTCGAGAATTCTTCCAGCCTCAGCAACTCGTATTCGATATAACACTCTGCGGAGGTCCGTCTCGACTTGCCGAGGACTGCTTTGTGCTGACGCTTGGGCAGGTTTCGGTGAGTGATGGGAACGTAACTAGCCTGGGAGTTACTCACGTGGGATCACAAAAGCTGGGAACGCTGGCGTCTTCAATCAGACGTGCACAGGCATGTGCTACAATGACTACGTGATTGGCAAGCCGTCCGGATATGACCAAGCTTACTTTGAGATTGGTTATGTTAGGGTCTTTAGCGCGGGCACCGTCGTGTCGCCTTCCGCCTCGGCAAGCGGTACAAATCCATCTGGTGGAAGCTCGGGGAAAGGATCGAAATATGTGGCGGTCTTGGCGTCATTGTTGGCTATTATGGGCGGACATGGCGTGATGCTTCCATAGCTATAGACGTCCTCTACTCTGCGATAGCAGTAGGTCTCACGTCGTAGACAGGGACCAAACATTTGATGAATGGTTGAATTCGAGGGCAGTCCGTTTCAAGCTGTCGTTCTCCGAGGGCCATGGCCCGAGTGTGGAAGTGTCGTCTCCCTGGCGACGCAAGGTTCGTTGAGTTCGCCAGAGATGTGAGTCTTCAGTTCGAGAGCTTGATCGATATCATCATCATGATCCCTGCAGACGGTCGGGTCCGTCGCATCGCCCTCGTGGCTGTTGGTACAAGTGGTGGCGCGTTGAAAATTTTTGGCTGTTTTGCATCAAACACATCAATCAAATACTGGATCGCTCAGTACCGCGGAGAAGAAGCTCGGACCTGGCTGGCAAGGCTCCTCGACCGTGCGATGGGTGTGACCCGTCGTTGGCGCAAGAAAACCCGTACGAACCGTGACGTTCGATTCGCTAGACCCTTTTGTGCCGACCGCCCTGACCTGGGCCTGGATGAAGTTACACCGACTCCGAACCTGCCACGGCACATGTCATAAAGGCGTTGTCAGTTCGCGATGGAGTGATTCTTATAATATCTATTTCACGAGTCCAGTTCTTTTCGCACCGTGATACCAGACCCCTTCTTACTTCCCCAAGTTCACCCATGGATTCGTCGACCGATCCAGCCTGTCTGTTCGACGTACGGGGACAAGTCGTCGTCGTCACGGGCGGAGGAACAGGTACCGCTCAACAAACATTGCGTGCCACCCCGATGTCCTGATTGCGTTCAAGGGATAGGACTCATGATCGCCACCTCGTTAGAGCGCAACGGCGCGACAGTATACATCGTCGGCCGACGTCTCGACGTCCTGCAAAAAGCTGCCCGCGAAAACAACGTTCGTCCTGCGTCTCTTTCTCGTGAGCCCGTGAGCAATCCTTTGTATAGAAATACGGGAAAATTATACCTCTCCAAGGCGACATCACCTCTCGGGACTCTCTCTTGTCCATGGTGCAGACCGTCAAGTCTCGCCACGGATACATCGATCTTCTCGTAAACAATGCCGGGATAGCTCGCAATCTGCTCCCCTCTCACTTGCCGACTCCGCTAGACGCCACCGATGTCTCGAGAGAAGAATCGATGCCCTCTATCAAACCATTTCAGGACGTCCTCTGGAATACCGGTGAACCTGCCGGATTTACAGAGACGTTCGACACAAACGTGACGGCGGTTTACTTTACGACGATCGCATTTCTCGAGTTGCTCCACTTTGGAAACTTGAGACGGGGCGCGTTACCCCCTAAGTTGATCACGAAGGTGAACAACCCGTTGAATGGAGCTGTGGGCGAGGGTGGGTCGCACCGAGCGTCTGCATTCAACGGAGCCTCTACGCCATATTATTCGTTTCCATCCTCGCCTTCTGGTGCGAGTCTACCCCTCCCAGTGGACGACACGCCAACGCCATCACCTGTGGTCTCCGTAAAAGGCTTGATGCCACCCACATCCCAGGTGATCACCGTGTCGTCATCTGGTTCCTTCCGAGTGGACGCAGGCATCCTCTCCGTGTCTTACACCCTGGCAAAACACGCATGCACACACCTCGGGAAGCTCCTCGCGAACCTCCTTGCCGATTGGAACATCCGAAGCAACGTCCTATGCGTACGTGGATTTCCCTCACGCACTTTTCCTCCTCGAACTCACCTCGGACATAGCCAGGCGTCTGGCCCAGCGGTGCGCATTCGAGGGGTTCTATCGTGTCCGTACGCGACTTGACGAGATCGTTTTTGCAGAGATGACCAACTTGGGGCATCTTTCCCCCGCACTCCTCGCGCGGACTGTTCCCCTCGGTCGCTCGGGGACGCTGGCCGAAATGGCAGGTCCGATCTTGTTTCTCGCCGGACGTGCTGGCGCATATGTCAATGGTGCCGTCTGGTTGGTCGATGGAGGGAGAGTGGGCCAGGTGGCCAGTTCGTATTAAAATGCTCGTCGCACACAGGGGATTTTCTCCCGCGATCGGCAACCTCGCCTTGTTTGGGGCATCTCGTTTGGACGGGATGCGTTGGTAACAGCGTCGCCTCTTGATTTAATTCTAACTTTCGAGGACAGATGATGACCTTGCCCATTTATGCTTTACTTTCTCTTTCGAGCCGTATGCGTTACACATCTTCTGATGGGAATGAACTCGTCATGCTCATGGCTGCTTTGTCCCAGCGCCTCGGGTTGTACCATGTCACATTGAGTGTGGTTACTCCGGTACTTGTAGCGAAGAGAATTGTCCTACTCTCATCTGGATGTCAAGCGTGTATTCACGCTTGGCCGAGTCCTTCTCATTAGTTGCAAGTCAAAGAGGCAAAACTAATAGTGTCGTGGTGAATATTCAATTCCTTGGCGGCTACGTGGGTACAAGGTTGACAAGACAATGAGGCGCGCGTGAATGCGCTGAAGGTTGTACGTACAGCATCGGAGCAAAGTTTTACCACTCGTCCTGCACTTGCTCCGAGGACAATGCAACGATTACTCCGCTCAAAAGGCCGGTTTGGAGTGTGAGTAGGTAACCTCTAGGCGCGACTTTACGTAGTCCCCCGCGGTTACAACTTCGTATTTCGCCGGGTTGTCTTCAGTGACACATCCTGGGATGGGCTCAAGCACGCCTCAATCAACGTCGGAAATCATGAATGGGAGGTCTACCTCTATCTTCACGTGATAATCGGCTCCGAAGAATAGAGGCATGGAGTATCTTTCCTGCCCAGAGGCATTGATGGCCCGATGCGGGGTCGACTTGAACACGTCATCTAGGGGAGCGTCACAACGTCACTGATGTGCTTCAACGGGCTGGCTCACTGGTCCAGCGGGCGAACTGGTCCCCGAGGCTAGAGGGAGAGACGTTCATTGCGAGTCACGACGCAGATGGTATGTTCCATACTTGATAACAAGAGTTCCGGGGATGGGAACGGCGTCGATCCAGTCTCCGCTGGTGTTCATCACTTGCAGGGCTGGAACGTCGTCTTGCCAGAGAATGGTGAAGATCTGAATGACGATAGCTCAAGCAGGGCAGTGCCGGGGATAGTTGCCATGGATTACCTCGTAGCTGGCGTCAAGATCAGCAACATGAGTCAGCTTGGGAACAGTCGAACGTACTCGGTATGTGTTCCGATGCCTTCGACTCCCTCGAGGGGAACCGCGGGTTGAGGGGGATAATGAAGCAAGCGCATGATTGCCCCTGTTGCGGTGACCTAGTTGACGGCGGGGGTTGGACGGACATGGTTAAAAGAGAAACAAGACGTGCCTTGTCGTCAAAGAAGTTTTCTGGGAGATCTATAGCGGCAGCGAGGACGGGGAGCAGAGACTGACCCAGTTTAATGGCGGCATGGCTGGACGTGGATGGTGATGAGCGAGCCCGATCCAAGGGGCGGACATACTAGTAAGCAAGGGCGTCTTGCCGAAAACCTGGGAGATTTTCGGGCCACACATTGATGGCTGGACTCTGCTGTGCGGCATGATCCATCAATTCCCATCCGATATCAAATCCCTCGTGCAGATCCCCCTTGTTGTCGAGATTGGTGTTTTCGCCGAGAAGGGGGGTATACCCTTTGAAGTTGGACGAGTTGTGGATGTCTAGCTGGGACTCGTTGATCAGATGCGAGAAGGCGTGGGACGAGACCGACCTTGGTCTTTGCGTCGATCGGGAGCGCAAAGAAACGCCTGGCGCTGTCTGCGGCGGCGCGTATGACGGCGTCGGGTATGCCATGGTTTCTGACTGGGGTAGACGGGTCGATGAAGACTGGGGTGGGCGTGGGCGTGGGCTCACCGTAAAAGAAGCCGACGTCGGTGCAGGCTGCGCGTACGTCTGCGACGAGCGCGCTGCGCAGGACGGGGTCTGTGGAGGAGAGGCGGGCGAGGTCGCTGTGGGCGGTGTCAGCGACGGTGAAAGGCGAGGGAAAGAGACTTGCACGAGGGGGATCTGAAGCATTTAATTATTCAGACTCCGCTGCATCACTGGTCTTATTGTCTCTCTTTTGTCGTCGTCGCCGTACTCAACTGCTAGACCGGCAGGCTCCGCTGGTCTCGTCTAGACACGACGCTGCAGCACGACGCCAGACTTTAAATTGGTAGTATATCATAGTACACACCCTCTCCACGTTTTTCCAAACAGCCTATCTCTCACCGCTAGCGGATCTTTCCCTTTACGCATATAATGGCAACCCTTCGTCCTCCTTCTAGCCCTTCACCCTCCTCTCTCAACCCAGAAAACGGCCGTTCTTCAAACACAGCTCGTGCCTCCATGGGGCCACGTCAGACGCTCGGCCCCGTCTCTCCCCGTCCGCCCGGCGGCGGTAGTGGCGCTCGTCCCACCAGCGAGTTGCTCGGCAGCGCGACCATGTTTCAAACACCAGAGTCCGAAGCCATCGACCAGTGGTTCGAGAACCTCCAAAATTACGAAGAAACTCTGGAAGACATGGCCGCCGCTTCCCTCGACGTCAACTTCAAGGAAGAACTGAGCGCAATAGAGCAATGTCCGTCCGTTTCTTGTCTCCCGTCCTTCCTCCCGCTCACTCTCCGTCCGCCAGGGTTCAAGGTGCTCTCTGAAGCAGAGCGAACCGCCGCCCTTTACAGCCTTTTGCAGCAGTCCACGCAGGTTCAGATCAGGTTTTTTATCACCGTTCTCCAGCAGATGGCCCGATCCGATCCAATGACCGCATTACTCAGCCCTGCAGTTGGAGGTAAGCTGTTCCCACAACCGTCCTGGAATCACAGCAAACCGTTGCACAGGTTCGATGCAGAGCCAGATGGAGGCGAAGCTCGCTCAGATGACCATAAAATCACCTTCGCTAAAGTCCACCATGCCATCGTCACCTCGTGTATTCAGCGGCAGTCAAAACCGACAGTCGCTCGTGCTGGACAGCTCTTCTGGCTTCCTTTCCCCCGACTCCGCTGCCCTGGGATCTAACGATGCCGCCGCCACCCTTGCTCAACAGAGGGCGAAACTCAAAGCGAGCAACGCGGCACACCGTATCTCTGCTCCGATCTTGGCCACTGCCAGCGGTGAAACTCGGACCACGTGGGGTTCCGCTCTCAGCCAAGTCGCCGAGCAAAACCCCAATTCTCCCGCACAGGAGATCATCGTTCCCAGTATCGGTGCGTCGAGACCCAAGAGCACAGAATTCAGTGGTTCTCTCGGAACCCCTCGTGTGGAAGCGCTATCTCCGATGGTCGGGGACAGCTGGGCCAGCAACGTGAACACGCCATTGATTCCCATGTTCGGCAAAGACGCACAAAGCGCACAGAACCTGGACGCAGCCGCTGCCAAGCTGAATGATTGGAACGGACCTGGTCAGTGTGTCCCTCTGATGGCTGATCCAAAGTCGTTCCGGCGTCCCTCCAAAGGAGGAGCTGGGAACGGGACTGGTTCGGATGCTACGAGCCAAAGTAATAGCGTTTACGACAATGATGGCAATCTCGTTTCTTCTCAGCAAGCGGCGCAGCGCAAGAATACTGTGCCATTGCCGGGCGGTAACAGCGCACAGTTTGGTGGTGCCCAACAGGGGCAGTGGAATGGTGCCAGGAGCCCTGCATTGCCCACCCCCAACAGGTTTGGCGAGGAAGCCAACGCGTCTTTGAACGGGCTAGGCATGGGTGGGTTTAACATGACGGGGCTGGGCAGCCCTGGACTAGGCATGGGACTGCCGTCTGCGGGGTTGCTAGCAGGCATGAACCCTCTGCAGATGAACATGTTGGGTCTACAAGCACAGATGAGCGCTATGGGGATGACACCCGAAGCCATACTGGCGGCTCAGATGGCTGCAGGATTCGGGCCACAGGGCTGGTTGGGTCTACAACAGGCTGCGATGCAGGGCAACAATAACAACGGCAACAGCAACAACAACAGGGGCCGCGGCGGCGGTCGGTCACCTGGAATTCCGAAGACAGGCTCTTCAGGTGGAAACGGCGGTGGCGGAAGCGGGGGCGGAGCGAAGAAGGACGAAGAGGACGTTGACCCCGCGCTGCTGAACGATATCCCGGCCTGGCTCAGGAGCCTGAGGCTGCACAAGTATACACCGAACTTTGAGAAGATGAGGTGGCAGGAAATGGTGATCCTGGACGACGCAGGATTGGAGGCCAAGGGGGTAGCTGCGCTGGGAGCGCGGCGCAAGATGCTGAAGACATTTGAGGCTGTCCGCAAGAGGATGGGTATCGAGACGCCCGCTGGGTACAATGCGGGGGACGGTGAAGGGGCGAACTGAGGTTGATTATTTTTCTTTTTTCATTTTCATTTTCATTTCATTTTTTTTTTTCGTGTCTGGATATGCTATGTACACAGCTGTAACTGTAACATGCAAATGGACCGGGGTCCGTGACAAAGGTCCCCCCGACACCACAGTATAATATAAACGGCAGGCTTGTGTGACTCGAGGTTGGCAGCGAGTTTTGTCTGACATCTCATCCCCACAGCAATACCTCCTTCGAAGTATACGATGCCTCTGGACCGCGGTCCATCCCCCCTTCGCCCACCGTTGCGCGGCACGACGCCCTCCCACAGACGATTCGAAGCGCTCTCGCCCGTCGACAGCGACGTCCATCCGGTCATCCACGCCGGGAGGGTCGCAGTCATCACGGGTGCGGCGGGCGGTATCGGAAAAGCTGCCGCGATCGAACTCGCAAGGTGCGCAGACATCGTTTTAGTTCCGCTCCCGCGAGCCCGACAAAGTCCACATTGCTATCGGCGTGCCATCTCCGACTGGGCGCTCGGTCGGTCAGGGCGGGGCTAAAGATCGCGCTGGCCGATGACGCGGAGAACGCGCTCGCCGAAGCGGGAAAGGAAGTAGGTGCGATAACAGGCGACGCCAACGTCCTCGTTATCCCCACGGACGTGTCCAAGATTGGTGACGTGCAGCGCCTGCGTGACAGGGTGTATGAAGCCTGGGGAGAGGTGAGCCCTTTTCGCCACAAGGCGGCCCGGATCGTATTCATTCATTACTGTAAACCGTCAGGTCGGCGTTCTGATGAACAATGCGGGCGTTAGTCCCGAAAGTAAATCCTGGGAGCTGCTTGACAGCTGGCGAAGCGCCTTTGAGGTCAACGTTTTCGGGTAGGTGCGAGCGACCCTGGAGAAGGGGCACTGTGATGCGACACTCGTTTCAGTGTTGTGAACGTGCAACAGACGTTTGTGCCGGTGCGTTTCTGTGGAGCGATGCTGATGGTCGTCGAATGACGGGTTGTTCCCAGTCGATGTTGTACCAAGAGAACCAAGCGATGGTAATTAACACCGGTTCCAAAGAAGGGATCACGAACACACCGTGGGTTTGCCGCGTTTCGGATGGGCGAGCGGGCGACTGAACGAGCATTTGAACGACAGTGGCAATCCGGCGTACAATGCGACGAAAGCGGCGGTGAAAAGCTTGACAGAGGGGCTGGCCTACGAGTTGCGCGAACGGCCAGAGTGCAAGGTCACCGCTCACCTGTTTGTGTGAGTTGTCTGTCCGGATTCCCGTGGGAGGACTGGAAGTAACCCCGTGCAGTCCTGGACGGACCTATACAGGCGAGCATGAGAAACCGGCGGGGGCGTGGAGTGCGGAGGAGACGGTGCTGTACATGTTGGATCACGTGCGTGTTGGAGAGTTTTACGTCTTGTGTCCGGACAACGAGACGCGAAAGGAGGTGGACCAGCTGCGAATTATGTGGGGAGCGGAGGACGTTGCGGAGGGACGACCAGCGCTGAGTCGAATGCACAAGGACTGGAAGTCGATCTTTGAAGAGTACATTCGAGACGGGATGGCCGCACTTCAGTAGAGTAGTAGTGGTAGCACAGCATTCCGGGGTATTATTACGGCCAACTCCGGATCTTAACCAGCGGATCTTGTCTACACTTGGCCTATAAAATAACCACCCTCTCACTCGCTCTCTCATGTCTTCCTCTTCCATCCCCGCCAACGGTCCCTATGGACAAAACGCGACCTCAAAGACCAGCAGCGAGGCGTCCCTCCAGCGCGTCAAGAACCTCCCCGGATACACCACCCCTGTATTCAAGGGAAAGAAGGAACAGCGCGCAAAGGTACAGGCCGACGTCGCAGCCAAGGTCAGTCCACCGCGCGCGTCGTCCAGATCGCCCCTCAGTCCAGTCCCAGGGTTTCATCCCCCGCGAACTCGTCCCCAACGAGGTCAACTGGTTCTACTCCCAGCTCGGCATCGACGACACTTACTTCCAGAACGAATCGCCATCTGTCATATCCGATCACATCATGGCGCTCTTCGGTGCCAAGGTCCTCGCCTTCACGAAGCACGACCCAAACAAGCTCATCATCGATCTCGAGCGAATCGACGACAAGGGCAACGGCGCCACCTTTATACACACGAGTCGTCCGGGCCTGACATCCACCGAAGGCCCCGGCGCTACCTGTGAAACCAGGTACCGTTCGGCGCATCGTGCCACCCGCTCACGTCCGCTCACCCTCTCCTCTCCAGGATCGACGCCCTCTTCCTCGACAACGCTACCCCAGCCAACTGTTATCGTCTCGAAACGTACCGCTCCACGGGTTCCATCTCCGCGACCGCATTGCAACAACTCCGTTGTTACTTCATCACAAAGTGTCATTTCCCTCTTCATCCTCCCCCGTCTTCTCGCACCGATGGGCGAACCGACATCCGTTCCGTGTCCGATCCAGTCTTTCTAGAAAAGGCAAGCGAAAACACCCTCGAAATATACCAGAGGATCATGTGGCAAGTCGAAAGCCGCTATGGCCCCGTCATGGAAGTGTTCGAGGTAGAGGGCACTCGCGAAAGGCGTCTCGTCATCGGCTACAAGATGGGCGGAACCTCTCGCTTCTTTAGGTGCGTTCCCCCTCTCCCAACGCTTCCCTTGACCCCTATCGTTCCTCCCTCAGCGCTCTCTCCAACCTTTACCACTACTACCAGCTCTACTCGGCTCGCAAGTATGTCGAGCAATTCTCCAACGGCGTCACCATCATATCTTTGTATCTCAATCCCATGCCAAACTCGACCGCCGCTCCGATCGAGAGTTCTATCTTCCAAGTCATGAAGGAGGCTTCCCTGCTCTACTGCCTTCCCGACAACCCGTTCTTCCTCAGCCCCGAAAAATCGAACCACGCCGTCCAGGAAGCCACCTACGCTTGTGCGTATTCAAGCTGACTCGTCCCTGTATCACTCTGATCGCTTGCATCATCAGACTGTGGTTGGGTGTTTGCACAGCACTTTTGCAATCGCCTCGGACCTGCATATCTCCATCTGAGGAACGTCCTGGACGAGTCGAACCCCCTCCACGCCGAGGTCCTCGACGATATCAAGAGGCGTTTCAGGGAAGAGACCTTCACGCGGGAGAGCATCGCCAAGGTCATCCATGCCCACTCGGAACTGGTCGGTCTCACTAGCACTGGCAGCGAGAATCGTCCTAAAAGCATCGTAGATACGCCTTCTTTACGTAAACTTTGCCATGGTTCACTACCCGGCCGTCGACGACGAATCACTCAAGTGTGTCTGCCGCCAACTGTCCTCTAGTTTTAGTCTGACCATGCACATCAGGCCTACCCTATCATACCAGCGGTTGCAGACCGCTCAGCCTCTCACTGACGAGGAGCTGTACGACAAGATTAGACGTTCAGTTCCAAACAAGCAGGACTTGCAAGTTCTAGAAAGTTTCTTGATCTTTAACAAGTACGTTCGTCGTTCGGTTCGGGACAGACGCTTGTTGATCGCTCCGCTTTCCAGGCATGTTCTCAAGACCAACTTCTATCAACCGACCAAAGTTGCGCTTTCTTTCCGCCTTGCACCAGATTTCCTACCAGAAGTAGAATACCCAAAGAAACCGTTTGGCATGTTCTTCGTCATTGGAAACGAGTTCCGTGGGTTCCACATCCGCTTTAGGGACGTCGCCCGCGGCGGTATCCGCTTGGTCATGTCAAGAAACAAGGAGTGAGCCCGATGGTTCGAAACTGTGCATCGTCGTGCTGATCGTTTCCACAGGAACTACTCCATCAACCAGAGGATGCTGTTCGATGAAAACTATGGTCTAGCCTCCACACAGTCGTTGAAAAATAAAGACATCCCCGAAGGAGGTGCCAAGGGCACTATCCTGCCGTCGTAAGTTGTCTGCCATTCCTCGCGAGCCAGAAATTAATCGACACTACCACTCAGCCTCGGAGCTAGCCCGAGGCTTTGTTTCGAAAAATACGTGGACGTACGTCGCACCAATCTATCGTGGCCAGTATCCGATGAATTCTTGTAGGCCATCGTAGATTTGTTGATACCCGGCCAGACTCCTGGAATCAAGGAGCGTCTGGTCGATCTCTTTGGCAAACCCGAACTGCTCTTCTTTGGACCTGATGGTTCGATTTCCTTTCTTCGCTCGTGTGCCGTGGTGACGACCCGTTTCCAGAGGGTACTGCTGACATGATGGACTGGGCAGCATGTAAGTACACAGTTTATGAATTTAGCTCAACGACCCTGACCTTTCCTCCAGTGCATGCTCGTAGTCGTGGTGCCGAAAAATGGTGGAAGTCATTTACCACCGGCAAGAGTGCTGAGCGCCTTGGTGGTGTGCCTCATGATACGTATGGAATGACGTCGCTGTCGATCCGGCAATACGTGTTAGGTATCTACAAGCAGCTCGGTCTCAGGGAAAAGGATGTCACCAAAGTGCAGACTGGTGGTCCTGGTGAGTGGACTACGTTCGATTCGAGAGTAATCTGAACAATATTCGGCGGAAGACGGCGATCTTGGCTCGAGTGCGTACACATATTCGTCTTATGGCCACTCACTTATGAGAGAAAATAGATGAAATTCTGCTCAGTTCGGACAAGACTGTTGCGATCATCGACGGCAGTGGTGTTCTCGCCGATCCTGCTGGTATCAACCGTGAAGAGCTCATCCGCCTTGCGAAGCTGAGGGTGCCCGTCGCCAACTTTGACAGGTCCAAGTTGAGCAAGGACGGGTACCTTGTCAAGGTCGAGGAACACGACATCAAGCTGCCATGTATGTGTTGTCCGTAATGTTGAACCGAGATCCACTGATACAGTCGATAACAGCTGGAGAAGTCATTCTCGACGGCACGGACTTCCGAAACGGGGCACATCTCAGGTTCAAGGCAGACATATTCGTACCTTGCGGCGGTCGCCCCGAGGCCGTCAATATATCCAACGTTGCTGGGTTGTGCGATACAGAGGGTAAACCCCACTTCAAGTATATCGTCGAGGGTGCGAATTTGTTCTTGACACAACAAGCGCGGCTCTACTTGGAGAAACGCAAGGTCGTACTGTTCAAGGATTCCAGCGCGAACAAGGGCAAGTTCTCTCTCCTCTAACTTCACCTTTGGTCTAACTATTCTTCAGGTGGTGTGACTAGTTCGTCTCTCGAAGTTCTTGCTGGTCTTGCTCTGTCAACAGAGGAATACGTCGATCTCATGATCTTCAAGGATGGAAAGCCCTCCGACTTTTATCGGAGCTATGTCAAGGATATACAAGCCAAGATCACGGAGAATGCCGCCGCCGAATTCCTGTGTATCTGGCGTGAGCATGCCCGTCTTCAAGGAGCCAAGCCACGGACCCAAATTTCTGACGAGCTCTCGAGTTCGCTTAACAACCTCCAAGCTGAACTTGAGAGTTCTGATCTGTACGATGATCTGCCAAGCAGGAGGGGCGTCATACGCAAAGCCATCCCGAAAACGTTGGTCGATCGGATCGGTCTCGATACCTTGCTCGAGAGGCTCCCGGAACCATATCAACGTGCCCTGTTTTCGAGCTGGGTCGCCTCGCACTTTGTACGTTTTTCACGACGTCGTCGATGAAGTGTTGACGGTTGAGCCCTTTTTTTTTTCAGATATACAAATACGGCGTTATTGGTTCCAGCGTCGACTTTTTCCACTTTGCTCGTGACCTCGCGAGTTAGAATACGACGTCGCGTTTACCTCGGACTTCAGATAGATGGGATAGAAGCTGGGATCGGTCAAAAACGCAAAGTAAAGAAAATCTTGTACAACTCAAATATATCAGTAGACAGTCGTCGGGCTTACTACCCAACGGAAGCGCTACAGTCCTTCGTCGTACAGCTTGCGAGTCAGAGCGATGTAGAACCGTTCCAAATCGAACTTCGGCGGAAGCTTCTCCGGAAGCGAAGCGTTGCCCGGCGTAGGCACATGCTCCACGATCCAATCAAACACTGCAGAGAGTTTCTCCGTCGACGCTCTGACAACGGGATCGTTGCGACTGTCTCGTGTAGTCGGTTCCGCTTCCCCAGCGTCGGACGGACCGACCCCAGCGGCCTGGCCAAGCTCGAGCCCGCCTGAGGGGCCCTTGTCTTGTTTCTTCCATGCGCCAATGAACCTGGACCAGTCCCCTAGTGTCCAGCCCTCCCCAGTGACACGGTTCGCGATATTGCCAATCCCTGCCAGTGACGACAACTCCACGTTCATTTCCATCCGTCCCGCGCCTCTTATCTCCCAGTGATCACAGCCGTTCACGACGCCCAGAAACTCGCCCCATCGTGCGCTTTGGACGGTTACCAGCCCATCGTTTCCCCACTGGTCTTCTTGTTCCCATGATGGTATGGACACGTAAGACGTGCTCTCTGCTGTTGCTTTTAGTCGTTCTCTCACTTTCCTCTCCGAGTCGTCGAGGACCATCTTAGGAAACCAGAGCGGATGCCAAATGTTCATGTCGTCGCTGCGGGACGCCACGCTAAAGTACTTGACACGAGGATCGTTGGGCGTCGATGGGTTGAATACGTCGTTGAGGTAGGAAGTCGTCAAGTTCGCGTATGCAGGCGAATCGATGAGCGAAAGAAGGAGGGTCGTAAACGAAGAAGGGAGGGTAGAGAGCGATAAACGGAAAACCGTTTCGTGTTTTTCGGACGTACAATCCGAGTCTGTGGACGACGTCGGTTCCTCTAGTTGGCCCTGTTGCTCGGAGTTCTTCGTGCTTTGATGTATAGCTTCGAGTTGTCGGCGTCCAAGGCCGAGGTATTGCTGGTCGTGTTGATTTCGTCTGTATCCTTTCTGACAAACATGAATGGATGAGGCTTACCGCACACCAATCCATAAAAGGACTCCCGCGGTGGGGCGTACTTATGGATGTCAGCGATAGGGGGACGTACTCGGTTGGTCGAATGTGGGTGATCAAGTGTCGACAATCGAGTCCGCCCATGGAGTGTGCTATGAGGTTGATGCCTCTGCCGCGCGCTCTTTGTTGAAGGATATGATCGAGACTCTCTGCCCTCGACGCGATGGAACCAGTTCTTTTTTAACGTGTGACGCGTCAGTATTTTGGCGGCGAGTATTGTGTGGGTCTTACGCAGGTACGCCCGTGACGATGACTTCTGCACCGAGTTTGTGTTTGAGAATTGACAATACTGATGACCAATAATGTAGACGCAGGCTAGGGAATGCTGCGGGACCCCTCACGTCGAATCCGTACAAACCTGGGACAAGGTCAAGCAAGGGAGTGAGGACGAACGCGTGCATACCATGACAAAGGACGATTGGATAACGGGGTGCTCTAATGGGATCAAAGAGTGTGGGATTGTTCATTAAGCGGTGGATAGTATCCGGATGTGGGGGTGAGCCTGGAGAACGCTGCTCGTAGTGCGGGGGCGTCGTAGCGTCTGGCGGTTTGGTCTCGTGCCTGTGTCCAGATACGTTTTCGGTGGTTGTGCTGAACGCCTGCCATCCGGGATCTATCGAAAGGGCGTCGGGCGAGTAGGCGGATATGAGCCAGGACCAGATTGAGAGCGAGCGAGAAGTGTTGAGCAAGTGCTTGTTTGTGAGCGAGAGCGTGGATATGACACCGACGAGACGGCGAAGGAGGTGGACGAGCTCGCTCATTTCGGTTGAGCATCAAGCCAATCTCGCTTATGTAACCACCCCTCGCCGACACTTGCCACTATGTACCACCACCTCACCAAATATCGATCCAGACCGACGAGCGGCTGACAGACGGCCCAGAGGCGGGCTGAGATCTCTCCAGGTTCGTCGCTTTCTTCACCATGAAGTCCTGCATTCTTTGCATCGCCATCATCGTTCTGTGCACCTACCGCGTTCTAGCAGGTAAAACGTACTCGAAATCACTAGATATCACTGGTGCTGGCTTCTATGACGAATTTCGTTTCGACAATTCCGTCGACCCAACCCACGGTCGAGTGTATGCTTTCCTCCCTTCCACCGTCTTGTCGTCCGTTCAAGACCGTCTCTAACCTCAGTAAATACGTGGACCGGCAGACCGCGCAGCAATACAATCTTACATATGCAACCTACAACTCTTTTGTCTTGCGCGCCGACTACACAACCTATCTTATGCCGTCCGATCCCGGCAGAAAATCAGTCCGCATCGAATCCTACAAACAGTTCTCCACCTTTGTCGCCATGTACGTCCACGGAACTCCTCATCACATTCTTCTTGATCGCGTTTGCGTAGCTTCGACATACGTCACATTCCAGAAGGATGCGGGTGAGCGTCTGATCAACACCTTGCCCTGTTTCATGCTCCATGGACCGCACCCAGAACATGGCCAGCAGTATGGACTGTGAGTCCCTTCCCACTCCAACAGTTTTTACTCGGACAGATCGACATCTGTTCGCAGGTGGGGGGTCACTGGCCCGATCAAGTAGACCACATTTGAATCGCTCGTTTCCGGACTGGCTCTCACAAACTACAGGGCGAGATCGACATCCTGGAAGGGGTGAACAATATGGCGCCAAACATCGCCTCCCTGCATACCGGGTCTAGTGCGAAATACGCTCTACACACTCATTTCTTGTTTAATTGTCCCGTCAGACTGTCGCATGGCGTCGTCGCGTACAATGACTGGGTTTGTGTTAATGACGTTTATTATCATTCCTCCTCACCACGATCTTTCAGTCATTCTATCGGACAGAATTGTGCAGCATACGAGACGGGAAATGATGGGTGCGGTGTTCAGTTTACTGACAAAGCGAGCTTTGGGCCATCGTTCAACACCAATCAAGGTGGATGGTGCGACCAGGATCTTCCCAGCAGCAATGGCACTGAATTTTATCTAGGTATGCTGTCGAGCGCACCACAAGCAACATTAACATATATTTTTGGCCTCGTGATGACAATTCCGTCCCTGTCCAGGTCGAGTCATCCCAGAACATTGTTGAACCAGAAACTTGGGTATGTGCCTTTGGAAACTGATGTCCAGCGTGTCGAGATTCCCCACAACGGGTTCTGCAGGGTACGCCTGCTGCCGCCTGGTCGAGTGACATGTGTGACTTTGGCAAGCATTTCGGCCCCCACAATATCGTCATCAACCTCACGTTTTGTACGCCTGTGTCCTCGACTATATGCAGTCGTTGCTGACCCTGGGCTACCTTTCAGGCGGTGACTGGGCCGGTGCCACATACTCGAGCTCTGGTTGTCCTGATACGTGCGAAAGTCAGTACGAGCGTGCTTTTTGATCCTGTCTGATCCTGCTGGTGCTCACTTCCCCTACAGACTTTGTCAACTCAAATCCGGGCAGCTTCTATGATGCGTACTTTGATTTTGCAGCCATCAGGATATACACATAGAGGACACGGAAGCGTGGAAGGTGGAATATTGGCAGATATCGTGACGCGGAACATTTTTTTTGCAATCACAACCCTCGATGACCATGCTAGACATTAATTGATACCAGTAGTGTTCTGTCGCGGAGGTCAGCTGACCCCTATGACTTTCGTCTTGACTTCAATGTCCCGCAAAAAGGACATCCTCTCGGAACCGAACGAGATGTTGATTGCCACTAACACACGAACCTCTGCGGACGACGAGACGCGTTCCCGACGACCAGCAAGAGAACGCCTCGAGAGTTGCGTCCTGGAAGAACTATGGTCGATCTGGCGGGCCGACCCACGCGTGCCCTCTGTCAAATCGAGGCGATCATGGGCGATCTCCCGCAACGCAAACGCTCGCTTGGTGGACAACTGGTTCCTCCGAAGAAAGACTTGCGCGAAAAAGGCGGGGAAACCGATAGCGGGTGGATCATACGACCTTCCACTCGAGTCGCCGACTGTCTGCAACCCGAAACGAGAACGCCGGTTTACAACCCCCTTCGAACCCGAGTTTGAACCCACTGCAGACTTGCTTTCCGATGACACGCTTGTCTATCCTCCCGACATTGACGACTCGAACGACGCAGAAGTTTCTTCCGATACCGTTTTTGATGAAGACATACCCATGGAACCAAAAACAACTGAAACTGTCGTGTCCAAGAAGGTCCCGCGGACTTGTCCTGAACATCGTTCTGAGCCAAAGTCGAGGTTTGATACAACCCTCTCCCCGCTGGTTATTGACTTTCTTGGCACTAGTTTCGCTGATCTTTATGTAGTGAAAGACCGCGGTAGCAAGGATATTTCGGTCAAAGACGCCTTTCTTCCCGTCTGCAACCACGGCCAGGGAGAGCAATCCGGTCTCACGTGTATACTTTGTTCGATCAAGTCTGCCCAAGGTGATACGAGTGTCTCTCCGAACGAACTTGCGTGTATGCGCCGATCTAACACGCGGGCACACCAGTTGAGGCCCCGGTCGCCTGTGACGCGATGTCTGATCCAAGGGGGGGCTTGTTCGTCCCATGTTCGCGTCTTGACTTCCTTCCCGACACACTTTCGGAGCTCTCTGCCATCCCATTCCTTTTTCGCACCCCAAGCGTCGTACTTCCAGACATTGCCGTCAAGCATCCAGATGTAGAGAACTGGTCGATCGTCGAAGATGAGCTAGAACGTCTCGTCAATGATGGGAAACTCGATTTTTCTTTTCTTGATGCCCCATACCTTTCCTCCATGGAATTAGTTGGTTGAACTTGATGCCGCACTTGTTTTCTCTGAATTTCAATCATCGTGTTACTTGGCTCTGCCATGCTCCATAGATCAGTGGGTGTGATAGTTCCGCTCGGTGAACAGGTTCATCTGTCGGTCTCCAATTCCACGGAAAATAGTGTGTATTACCCAGTACGTCCGAGTCACTCGGAGGGCTTTGTAAATATTCACGCCGTCAACCATCCAAATGCCGGGATCTCGTCAATCTTATGAAGGCACTGAACGCAAAGGTAATTTTTGTAGATCCCGAATTGCATAACATTGATAGACAACTCCCCATTCCCACGCGGGCTGGGTCGCTCAGGCCAGCCATAAAGCGTATCGTCTCTCCGTCTGTGATACTCACTGCAATCGCGCAATGACCCGTGCTACGACAAACCTTGGAGGGACTGCGTCCGATGTTGTCGTCGGCAAAGTCGCCGTGAGTCCCTATCCACAGGTTCAGAAGCCCATCTCATCTCTTCTGTCAGCACGGTTTGATGACCATGACGTGGGTAGTGAAAGCTCAACTTCACTCGGTGCACCCCGCTAAGAAAAAATTCCAGCTGGACACCAAATCCTGTCCCCGACGAGCAATGTTTTGAGTCTATCAAGGCAGGTATCAATGCGTTGCCCCCCGGTGCCAAGATGTTGCTCAACGGAGGTGGGTGCATCCAGTCAGCGCGCGAACTAGACGCTTGCCTCATTCTGTGCTCCAGGAGAGTTCTATGGCAACAACATGTCCACCACTAACCTCGAGATGATCGCTCGATTCTTTGAAAAGTATCCAGAGCTTGTCGACAGGACATTCCTGTCCATCAAAGTACGGGCGAACCTATGGGACTCTCCACCCATGTTGACGATCATTTCAATAGGGGGGGGTTAAAATTGACACAAGCGGTCGGTCAGGACTAGATGGCTCGTAAGTCCACGGTATCCCACTATAGAATTGGCCTCATCAGCTTCGATATCTAGGCCAGAGAATCTTTTGAGGAGCGTCAACATAGTGAACGAGAAATTGAGAGGGACGAAGCGCCTTGACTTATACCAGTGTGCTCGTGTGGATCCCATGGTTCCTATCGAAGAATCGATATTGGCCCTTGCAGAACTCAAGAGCCAGGGTAAGTTGGACCACATCGGGATGACTGAATGCAGCGCAGAGACCCTACGTCGGGGACACAAGGTTGTCATCGGTTTCGACTGTCATTCTGGTTACCGAACTTCTTTTAGGTTCACCCGATCAGCGTTGTGGAGATCGAAATTAGTCCTTTCTCATATGAACCACAAGCACGAGAAGGTGAGGCAGACACAATTAAATGCTGAGCGTACTCACCATGCGCCAAGTCATCGCTACTGCGAAACAGCTGGGGATTGCGGTTGCCGCATACTCGTGAGTCCTCGTGGGTTATCTTGTTGTATAAAATGCTAACCACGTTTCCGTAGACCCCTTGGTAGGGGCTTCCTGACGGGTCATATCAAGAAACCTGAAGATCTACCTGGTGCGCAGTGTCGTCCCCTCAAGATCCACGACTGAACGACTAAACATGACGTAGCGGGCGATCCACGCCGTCACTTCCCCTGGTTCCAAGAAGACGTATGTTTCACATTAGCTGCCAGATTGTCACTGACAACACTGTTGTCCTCAGAATTTCGAACATAATCTCGCCATAGTCGACACCCTGACCAAGATCGCCGAGAGAAAGAATATCACGATAGGGCAGCTTTGTATCGGTTGGGTCAGCTCGCTTGGTCCGCACGTTATCCCACTTCCTGGATCTTCGTATGGAACTGTTCCACCAGAGCGACTCTTTCAACTGACCATATGCTCCCAGGCGCGCTGAGCGTACGCTTGAGAATTGTTCAGGAGGTGACGTCGAGTTCACGGAGACGGAGTTGCAAGAGATCCATCAACTGATTGAGAAGTCGGACGTCAAAGGGACTAGGTACCCTTCTGCTGCGAAGAACCTTTGGGCGTGAGCACCGTTCCAGTGTCAAGTAAACGAGTACTCCGTATTTGTACAATGTTCCAGATTAAACCTTTTGAGGTGATCACTTGTCGACAAGTCAGGTTGATCGCCCCGTTGTTCTTGGACAGAGGGGATTAGACTTGGATCGTCCTCAGTCAGGTTTTCAATACCGGCAGAGGATCGCCACTGCGACTTAGACATTCTGTCGGATGTTGGATGCTATGTACACGACCACCTGTTTGCAACAGTACGGACTGTGGCGCTTGCGGGAGCCTCACTGAAAGCCACCGGCGTTTCGCTCGTGCCCAGCGGGAATGAGAAGAGTGATGAATGGCACCGTTTGTTGAGTGCTGAGCAGCTACGGTTCAACCAAGCTCGTAGCCTATCGCAAGATACAGCTCACCTGCGACGAACGCGTTTTGGGCTTTGCGTGTCCCATTGTCACTTTCTTCTCGCCATCTGCATCGTCAAATTGTCGATATACGTCTGCAGCATGGCGTTCTCGGACGTGAGCTTCTCGACGTCGGCTTGCACGCCACCCACGCGCGCCACGAGAGCTAGCGGGATTCGAGCAGTTGATTCATATCGCAGGGAGTATATAAACGCTCTGAGGGCATGACCCACCTCTGAGATCACCCTGTGCGGCGGCGATATCTCTACAGACGGTGGTAGTGTGCACTTTGCACAGGAAAGAGACGAGGCACACACTTGAGAACTTGCTCTTTCCGAATCGCATCTTTGACTATATCGCCCGACTCTGCTCTGGGGATTCCCCAGGGAGTACTCTCTTCGAATCCGTTGAGCGCCATTGGCGGACGTCGCAAAATTGAATGTTGACCAGACACGCCGAGTGAGACCCCAGTGGCTACTACAAATTCAAGTTGTGGATCCAAATTCGGAATAAAAAGCTCTCTGGCGGGGAGTCGAACCCCGCTTTCCCGCGGTCTCGTACATCGTACATGACAGGCGGGTGTACTTACCGATATACTACCAGAGAGGTTATGGTGTTCGAGCTTTGAGACATGTAGCATGTTGTACTACGGTCAGAGGGTGCATGTTTCTTTCTCGTTAAACATCGAAATCAACATCTACTTGGAATATACTTTCGAGCCCAACTGGAAGTGGCCACGTTCGCATTTAACAATGGATCCAGCGGCTGAAGCTTCCAGCTACTCTCGGCGGAATTCGATGGAGGATACATAGCGACTGCAGCCAACGACAGGTAGGTATGATATGGATCTTGAAACATGTATCAGCTATTCTCCGAACGAAGCGTTATGGAGGCTTCTGACCGGGATGTTCATTTGGCGCCTTTGAAATCCCGCCAAACTTGAATTGACAGGATGCTATGAACTCGGAGAGCGGCCATTCGCACACGAACTCCCGTGCTTCAAGGATCTAGCGAGATTTCAGGGGACAGAAAATCGGCGATTATAGCGCCATCGAAACTAACCAATAGCGAAGCACCGCACCAAAAACAATAACAAGCATCTGCTTCCTTGTTCGTCCGCCCACAATAACCACCCGACGATACTTGATTTTGAGTCAACCATCGTATGGTCTGTGCCCTCTCGCGGTTGGTAAGCCATGAACTTCTACCAGCAAGGAAAATCGATGCTAATGCGCAATATGTAGGTCCCCCTGATATCATTAGAGCCAGGTATAGATATCGCGAGAGAAATACCTGCAGCCTCGGCGAAGGGCACCTGGCCATACCCGCCTTCATAAGACTGGAGCAACCGATCAGCCAATGTACTTACGCGACCAGAATAGAGGACTTACTCTACAGGCCCTGATAAATCTCAACGCGGCCTCGACCCGTACACCCGACCAATCGTTCAGCATGCTGCTGATCGCAAAAGCGCAGTAGGTAGTTCGCACGTCAGCGTCTCCCCCGTAGGGCTCGGAGGAAAAACTATATCAGCCCTGGTCACCAGAGTCCACACGGACGTTCGTGTCAACACTTACCTCCCATCTTCATTTTGGCAAGATTGCAAGAATTTGATAATTCCTGGACGATCTAACCGGTAAAAATCGTCTCGAAGTATCGCGAGCGACAACAATGCGGTGTATGTCAAAATGACATGGGGTGAATTTCCAGAGTTCTCGGAATAATTGGTCTGGTTAACTCGTCAGACGATATTCGTTCCGAGTCACGAAAGACCGATTACGAGCTCTCCGTCCGTCGACATGTAATTCCCTGGTCGGAACCCAGTTCCACACGGCCCCTCTGGGAGATGGATATGATGTTAACTTCTCAGGGCTGTGAACGAATAGATTTAGAGCTCCTTACGGGTCTGCTGTTCCCATATCCATTTCCGCCAACCCTCCTTTTCCTGCGTGTCTGTATGTTTGTTCGCGAACTGACCCGTCAAGTCCAACGATCCCAGACAGTAAAAAGCCAGAGCCAGTCTATCGCATGATTATTACAGACTGTTCACCCAGGACCACCAACAAATGTCACACTTGGATGGATCGACGTCGACCTGTGAGCTAGGCAATCCGAGCATGCACCTTGTGGAATGAGTTGCATGTGCGCCAGTGACTAAAGGAGGTAAAGAATCCATCGCTACGCCGAACTGTAGCAATTGGCAGATGACGTTGGAAGGCTGAGGGACTGACTCGCCGAGGGGACGGTCAGGCAAAGCTGGCCGTGGAGCGGACTTCAAAGCCCGGTCGTTCTCAACTTGTTCTTTAATACTCTGAGTCCCTCCCTTGGTCAGTACCACGGGTGCACCACAAATTCCGGGGCAAGCAGCGCAGTTCCACTGGCGGCGGCAGACAATGGCAGTTGATCTCGATCATCCATCACAACCTCGGCCATCAAGCACATTCCAGCGAGTCATACGCCAACAGATAAAATTTGGCTCTAGCCATGGGGCAGCGTGATGTGGCCATCGCTCCGGTCTGAAGTATACAGTACTCTCCAGTCACGTCCCCCACGTTGTTGACATCCTCGAGAGTGCCACCCATGCAAGGATGGCCCCCATCCAGTTTAAATGCAGCTTCAAACAAGCCTCGAAAAAAAAAAGCATCAACCCATGACTCCAAGACTTATTCGGGGATTCGGACTGCTCAACCGTATGATAGCAAGTCTCTTTTCTGTTCGTCGGGACACATTGTCATTCCACCTTCAGCTCACAGCCCGCAAGTGAACTTTGAATTTCTGTGTCAAAACTGCGGGCAATAACAACCATCCCTCGTCGTAACTGCCGAGGATATCGGCAAGGCTGTTATGAACACGCAGGACTCAATGAGATTAAAGAGCATTAGGAGATTGGTCGTGCAGAGTGAGAGCAGCCGCATGACCACATAGGTCCCGAATCCTACTATAACCCAAAAGTAAACCATCTGGGATTCTCGCACTGGATCCAACCCGAGATGGCCATCCCTCATGTCGAATATTTGGTCTTGTCTGGTTGCACTCGGCATGTCGGACCCATCCATCCAGAGGGTTCCGGATCTTTTAACTATTAAATATCTTGTCTAATACTCGATATTAATAGTCGGTTGGTGATCGGGCATCAACTTCCCAAGGACAAAAGAATCCCATCCAAGTTCATGCCTCGCACTGATGCGCCTCTAGAAAGGGCTTCACATGCTACAGGAATCGGTTAGCAGTTTGGAAGCCTTACATCAATAATATAGACATCGTTATTCGTAAACCACGTGTACTGACAGAACCGTGGGTGCAAGTGAATCGTTTTCATGGCCTTCCCTCATCCCATTCGGCCCACGTGTGGTAGTCAGGGGGTCCTGCCTCGTTTTGACCTGCCCGCTGCCTGCTTTCTATTAATCTTTGCTGTATTCTTCTGCTAACATTAGCCTCTCTTGACCGGCCTGATA
>JBBPJX010000091.1:0-28766 GCA_038088955.1 Neotropicomus parvogracilis
GACAAGACTGCCAAGTCTGGCATGGCACCGCTGGTCTTTCCACGCTCCTCAGCGCTGATGGCTCAAATGAGCGTTGGAGAAGCGAGTACTGCATCCCCTGCGACGAGCGGTTTGCCAGGCACACGGATGTACGTCGCATACTACGTCGACAACGCCAACGCACACATCCTCGAAAATCAGTACATCTACAGCGCGACGACGGTCCAGAGTTACATCGCCCACTGCAATGCTAGTGGTCTTACGCTCGCAGGGATGGAGTACAGAGTGCATTGTTGTGAGTCTCCCTAAACGCCGACGGGTTGGTTTTTCCGTTTCAAATCTGCAGCGATTCTTTGTTCAACGGGGTCGTTCGGGCGCCACCTAGTGACTGCAACATGGCGTGCGGGTGGAGTGCGACGTAGGTGTATGTCTTCATCGCGTCTGGCTTGCTGACGATGCATAGGGGGGCACACATTGACGGGGAGTGTCAATGTGCTTCTCGTTTCCACTATTCAGAACACGAGTCTTCCTGGATCATGGAAATACAATGGATGCGTCGCGCAAGTGGGCATATTTTGCCACGTCGAATAGCGAGCCAGCGAATGGAAGGAGAGTGTTTACGTACGAGTTGGATTGGAGGATGAACAATACCGTCGACGCATGCTTGAACCAGTGCGCTGCATATGAATATCCAGCTGCCGGGTTGGAGTACGGACGACAGTGTTGTACGCTTTATTCCCTTATTGTTCCTGATGCTCGTGTGGTGAACATGCAACACGGGTAGTCTGCGATGCTGGCACGGTGAACAACTTCCTTGCGGGGAGCACCCATCCAATAGAAGGATCGGCAGTGCTTCTTCCGCAACATGCACCTTATATTGATCAGATCAAGATTCTCATCTGCGGTGGTTCTACATCTGACGCCTGTATAGCACTCGACAATCTCAATCGCACCCGAAGAAGCGAACTCGATATGGACTGTGGAAAGAATAGTGCATGCATGCATATGCTGCGAAAAGTGAATGGCTTACTGGAGTAGCCATCAAAGAGTGTCATACCTTGTATAGCACTGGCACCGCTTCCAGATGGGTAAGCTAGCGTGGATTTCGCGTGTGGGACTAAAAAATTTCTACAGGACGTGCTTGATTCCGAATGGAGCACACCATGGCGTCTGCGGATTCGGACTGGCGAGCGACCCCAACTACAGCGCGCCCTTTACGCCTCTCGATCCTTAATAACACGATCATTGCACGTCTCTCACTCTGAGGCGATCCCCCTCCCGGACAGCAGGGTATCAGTCTCGGGCTCGGATCCAGAGCCGTATCGTTCGGACGGTTCGAGGAATTCCGGATCGAGACATACACTCCTCCGTACCTCACCCAGGGGTTCAAGCAACCGAAGTATACGATCACAGAAACGGATTGGGCGTACGGGGGATATTACCTGATCCAGGTGACGCTCTTCCAAGGGACGACAGACACGATGGGTGTGTCTCTCGTCGCAGGTTTAAATTTTGTGGTGTGTGATTCGTACTTGCGCGTGCGTCACGATCGGGTAAAGCGCTGGCCATCAAAATGCGAGTGGTGGAAAGCAGAAAGAGTCGGAGGCTTGGTGGTGTGAACGTTTTTGAATGATAACGAACTGGACGACGTCGTCGCATTGGTTCATGGCACGACGGCCCACTAATGGCGTAAATGTGGTCTAAATGAGACTAAACGAGATGTTCTACGGCCCGCATAGTCATGAGTTTTACCCCACGTTCCTACAGCGATCATATGTGCTGCATATATAGCATCTCGTCTACTCGTAGATATCGACCTGTAAGCACGCCGGCTTACTTAGTTCCCGTTGACTAATACATATACCGTCCGTGGTACTGAATCATACCGATTCAGTATTCTCTGCCTTTTGGCTTAGTGGCTGCGCGCGGCGGTCCAGTCATTACACGACCCTGGTCCGACCTTGGTTTCCCTCCAATCCCATTGTGGCAGTGCAAGTTGGAGATCACGTGGTTGTTGTTGCCGGAGCGGCGTAGCCGAAATGCAGGCCGTCCTCGCCAGTGTTTCAGACTTCCATCGGACGACTTGTCCCGGAATTGCACTAAATCTTCTCGCACCGGACTACTCAAACCTCACTGAAACGGTTGGGAAAATCTAGACGATTCCCGAGCTCCATTGAACCATGACCAGCGATCCGAACTCAGGTCTAGCGCGATGGATCACTTCATCTGGTTTTTACTTGCAAAGGCGATTCGTATGATATGGCATCATGAAGAACAACTTGAACGACCCTCTCCGGAGGCCCTTGCGAAGGCGATTCTGACAGAGACTACTGATGTATAACTCGAGGAGTAACTTCCAACCAGTCCCGTAGAAGACCACCCAGACTCGGAAGTCTTACGATCAGATAGACTGGCGGTCCTAACCAACGCGATACACGTTTCTCTCAATATATTTGCGAGTCGGACTCACTGGTGCGAACGTGTGCGTCTTTAGTATCTGCCCTTTCAATTCACACAGAATCACACCACCTACACTTGTTCCATAACCGCCGGTAGATCTGTGCGCAATCAGTACAGATCCGCTCGACACGATTACCAGGCTGAGCACCAGCCAGAGGCCGCTTATTGCCCGGCCCGCTTGGTGTGTATCGTGGCACGGCGAAGTTAGTCATCCGTGAATGAAGTCGGGGAGCATGGCACGCCCTGGGTCTCACAGCTTGATTTGGACATGTTTTATCGGCGTCAGACAGGCCATCTGGGTGGTAAGAACACCTCTCTTCCGAGGCCACATGCCACGACACAGGTCCGTTTCAACCCGGCTTTCTTCTCTCTCTTTCACGCTTACGGATCTCCTGATAGAACCTCCTCGGGTGTTACAGACTTGGCGACACCCGCCGACGCTGCTTTTCGCAGCGGATTGCTCTTTATCAGAAACAGAATCTTACCATATGGCGGTGATACATGTTTTTACTTCCGACTCTATTAGAAACAGAATCTTACCATATGGCGGTGATACATGTTTTTACTTCCGACTCTATTATGCAAGCCAGATGGTACTGCGCAAAACAACAACGCAAATCGTAGTGTACGTCACAATCACTGTCGTCCTGCGTAGCATTCCGCCCAGCAGGCACACACTCACTATCCTACAAACGCCGATATTTCCACGGGTGCACTTTTGATTTCCACCCACCCAATGTCCGTTCTGGACCGTCTCAAACGTCAATTTCGACCCGGAATTATCCTTTTCCTGACGACCTGTCCGGTTTCCCCTGATTTATTTTTGTTACCCTCGGATTTGTAACAGACCGTCCTTACCGATCGATGAAGAATTCTACAGGACATCATGGGCTGGCGTAAATCAGTACGCACATTTTCTATAAAATGCAGGATATAGTGAGCGACAAGTCCGCCAAGTCCAGCATGGCTACCGTTGGGCTTTTGACACTCCTCTCAGCTCTGATGGCTCAAATGAGCGTCGGTGAAGCGATCACTGTGTCCCCTGTGACGAGCGGTCTGCCTGGCACATGGAAGTACGCCGCATGCTACGTCGACAACGCCAACGGGCGCGTCCTCGGAAATGAATTCGACGACAGCGAGACGACGGTCCAGAGTTGCATCGCCTACTGCAGCGCTAGCGGCTTTACGCTCGCAGCGATCGAGTACGGCGTGCAATGCTGTGAGTTGCCTTTCGTTACGTGTGTCATCCCTGGACGCTGACGGTTGGTTTCTCCATTTGAAGTCTGTGATGATTCTCTGCTCAATGGGGCCGTCGAGGCACCAGACAGTGACTGTGACATGGCGTGTGGGGGGAGTGCGACGTGAGTTTACGTCTTCATTGCGTCTGGTTTGCTGACGACGCGTAGAGACGCATGTGGAGGCCCAAATCGGCTCTCTGTGTACACATCAGCGGGCAGCGTCAGTGTGCTCCCCGTTCCTACCATTCAGACCACGGGTCTTCCTGGACTATGGAAATACAAAGGATGCCTCACGTAAGTGTTCATATCTTACTAGAATGACTCTTGTCTGAAATGTTCCTCGCCGAATAGCGAGCCAGGGAATGGAATGAGAGAGCTCCCGTACGAGTTGGACTGGACGACGAACAATACCGTTGACGCGTGCTTGAACCAGTGTGCTGCATATGGGTATCCAGTTGCCGGACTGGAGTACGGACAACAATGTTGTACGTTTTATTCCCTTATTGTTCTTGATACTGGTATGGTGAACGTGCGACATGGGTAGTCTGCGGTGACGTTTCCGATGTCTCCACCAACGGCGGGACGTTTGTCCCCGATTCACAATGCAACACGGCTTGCTCCGGAGATCCCACTCATTTTTGTGGTGCCGGAAATAGGTTGACGACCTATTACTGGAGTGGGTCGCTGAACGTCTGGCACACGCCGGGGAATACTGGACAATACGAGGCGAGTCAGAATCAAGCACATCCTCCAGGTTGAGACTAATGTCCATCAGTTCCTCATTGGCGGGCTTGTCGTGCCTTTGATTGCGACGGTGGGCATCAACAACAAGGTGACTTTCCTAGAGAAATGGGGCACGTCCAAGTACACCAACACGACTGGGGCCTACGAGCTGGATCTCAGCCTGACGAACAACTACTTGCTGGCGTGGCGCGCGATGCACGTCAAGACGGACGTGTTCTGTTCGGCGAGTATCATTCTCCCGGACAACGGCGCTCGGCAGATCAATATCGGTGGATGGTCGCTCGATTCGACGTACGGCGTCAGGTTGTATTATCCGGATGGGAAGCCGGGAGTGAACGGGACGCACGATTGGGAGGAAAACGCGAACGAACTCACCCTCCAGGTATGCCAAGTACGCCAATCCTGATTCTTCGTAAGGTTTACGTGATTTTGTAGCGCGGGAGGTGGTACCCTTCGGCGATGATGATGCCGAACGGGAGTATTCTTGTTGTGGGTGGGGAGAGTGGTAGCAATGGACCACCCGTGCCCAGTCTAGAGATTCTGCCGAGACCCCCGGGAGGTGATACGGTCGTCACCCTCGACTTCTTGCAACGCACGGATCCAAACAACTTGTACCCGTTTTTGATCGTTCTCCCGAGCGGGAATATCTTCATTGGTGAGGATACCAACGTAAGATTGGCGGATTTGCTTACGAATCGTGGATTCAGGTTACTACAACGAAGCTCGGATATTAAACCCGAAGACGTTCGATACGATCAAAGTGCTACCCAACATTCCTGGCGCAGTGAACAACTTCCTTGGGGGTCGCACCTATCCGATGGAGGGAACGGCGGTGCCTCTTCCGCAATATGCACCTTATACCGATCCGATCAAGGTTCTCGTTTGTGGCGGTTCTACCCCTGGCGCCGCCATAGCACTCGATAGTTGCGTCTCAATCGCGCCCGAAGCAGCGAACCCGACATGGACTTTGGAAAGAATGGTATGTGCATGCATGTGTATTCTGAGAAAAAACGAACGGCTTACCTGGAGTAGCCATCAAAGAGGGTCATGCCCTGTATAGCACCGCTTCCAGACGGGTAAGCTACATGAACCCGAGCGCATGTCGCATGTGGGACTAAAGGAATTTCTACAGGACGTACTTGATTTTGAACGGAGCACACCAAGGCGTCGCCGGATTTGGACTGGCGACCGATCCCAACCTCAATGCGATCCTTTACGACCCAACTCAACCTGTCGGTCAACGCTTCTCGATCCTGGGCAACACGATTGTTGCACGACTCTATCACTCTGAGGCGACCCTTCTCCCGGACGGTACCGTCTTGGTTTCTGGCTCGGACCCACAGACGTATCGTCCGGACGGTTCAGCCATATATCCCGAGGAATTCCGGATTGAGAAATACATTCCTCCATACCTCACCCAGGGGCTCAGGCAACCGACCTTTACCGTCACAGAAACGGATTGGGCGTACGGTGGACAATACCCGATCCAGGTGACGCTCTTCCAAGGGACGACAGGCACAATGCGCGTATCTCTCGTCGCAGGTGGGTCCCGTGCCCATTGTCTGTGATGCCAGGACGATTCTGACGAACTATTTGTCCTGAACCTGGGACACTGCAGCCACGTCGAGCACGCACGGTAACGCCATGGGTGCACGTACAATCTTTCCTGCGTTTTCGTGCAATGGGAACACGTGCACTATTACGGCGCCGCCCAACGCGAACGTGTCTCCGCCGGGATGGCACCAACTGTGGGTACTCGATGGACCGACGCCGTCACACTCGGCTTGGGTCCGGATCGGGGGTGATCCTGCCGGGCTCGGGAACTGGCCCAACTTCCCTGATTTCACGTTGCCTGGGGTGTAAGAGGATCGGGTTTTCGGGTTGGGTTGACTGCTCAGGGTGTGAAATTTTTTGGTATAACTGTAGACAGGGAAGTCGGACTGTACCATTTGACGATACGAACGATTTTGAATAAGTACTCATGGCAACACATTGGGCTGGTGATCTTGCTTGCAATCGGTAGTTTCGGCGATGATTATAAAGCGCAGACTGCATCTCGTCTACTGGCAGATACACAGGTTCCATCTTTCCTCTTTCTGGTTTCTCCAGCACTACGCTTGAGTGCATCCTATCCCGACTGAGCGCTTCTCAGTGTTTCCTCTCCTCCGGGTAGTCTTTCGCGGGTCGCAAGGTCGTGGGTTGTCCATCCGTAACACCCTCGCAGAAGCCTCAAGTTCGTCGCTAGAGACCAGCGTTTGGGCCTGTGTCCCTCTCCAATCGTGTTCTGGACCATGACCAGTCCAGCGTGAGATGATCTGGTCTAGATATGATGCGCGGTCGTCGCTGCCCGCGCACATCTTCCCCGCTGCTCGAGTCCGCTGTGACCCCGCTAGCACCTTCGCCGAATGTGCCCGAGGCTCTTAGTATTGCCCCTGCTCGCCATGTGCCTGTTTCACATGGTATCGGCCCAGGTCGGTGATCGGATGGACTTGAAAATTGGCCAGGTCATCCAGAATTTGTGTGGTCCAGCGTTTGGGGTCGATTTCGGAAGGCTGTAGCGCCTCCGAAATCAGAAACATCCCAAGTTTCACAGTAACGGACCGAGGCGACTTCGTAGAAAATACTGTCATGCTCCTTCGCCGCCTCATTTCCGACGACATCAAGTACCTGGTTTTTGAATTGTCACGCAATTGTGATGTGGCATCAGGTATCCATGGAATGTAGGGCCCTTGCGATGGTGGAATCAAATGTTCAAGCTAGGGAGCATCCCGCCGCCATCCCGGAGGTGGTGGTGACATTACGCATGCTAACCTGGCCGACAGAGTACTGAGTATTACAGTTATCGAGCAAAGAGGAAAGCTTGACTCGAACTCCTTGTATACGTTCAGCACGTGACCCCAACCAATGTGCTGTGCAAGAGATCTGGAGAGTATCGGAGTTTGAACTATACCCGAAGAGGTATGTCCTTTCCACGGCCAATATCGTCCCATCCATCGTCGCCGCCATTCATTGCACATCCAGAAATTGTTGTCAATAACCAGCCTTCTCTCTCTCTCTCTCTCTTTACCCGCAGACTCCGTAATGAATTTTGAAAACGGAACGGAACAACTGGCAGTGGGTCGCGCACGACTACACCTAATTTATTCCCCTTTTTGGCAAGAGCTTGGTTTACTTGAAAAGTGGCGGGCCCCGAGGTCTGACCTGCCCGCGTGGGTTTTTCTTCTCGGTGATTATCGACCCAACATTTCTCCTAGAAGACGTATTATTTACAGAGCTTTTGCATCACTCGCCGTCGGTAGCAACCTATTGTCCGCCATTCTTTCCCCATTCCACCAGGGACCTGGTAAGATGTTTCCCTTTGAGAATTCGTTAATGCTGAGTGTGGGTCACATTTTAAATTTCCTGGGAAGAGAAGTGACTAGCCTCCACTGGTTGGCACGTCGAGGCGACCATGCGGTCTCACCGTACCTTGGTCTAGTTCGACCCATGATGTCGGTTGCCACCATTTTACGGCCCAATTTCTAGCGCAAATGCAGCACGGGAAGCAGTCTTTAATCCGGGTAAGAGTTGCCTTGTCAGGCCGAGTGTCAAGGCATCCAATGTCCGTGGTCTCTCGGGGCCCAGTGCCTGCGGGGATATGAGGACCTTGGCCTATCACCTCAGTTGCTTGATCTTCCCTACTGTCGCGGGTTCCTGACGTCGCAGAAACTTGCCGAAATCTGTACACTCAACTTGGTTCTTCGTTGGATTCCCTTGCATTACCTTGGTTTCCCAGACCGAGCAGTTCTTCGGCAGCCCACGACAAATTCCGCGTCTGGGTTGGAGCTAGCGCTCGATAGGTCTATAAAATGGCTCCACAGAGCGAATGGAACTGCAAGACAGCGCGTCTAAGATGGCTGCGTTCTGGCTTTTTACATTGTTGACTTTTATACTTCAAGTAAGATCTTCCCCGTTACTCGGCTCCACTTGGCTCATGGTTCTTAGACATGCGCATTTTCGCCGTCTTCTCACCAACGTCGCGGATGGGACCTCCACCGTCGTGCCCTCCCAGGAAGCTGGACAGCATACGGATGCTGGACGTAGGTAACCCCTTCCTTTCGTCAAGTATCACCGACCGTATTTTGGGTAGTGATAACCCGGGCAGTCGTACACTCTCGGCTGCCTCGTACGCCAGTTCGACTGGTATGACCGTCGAGTCGTGCATCAGCTTCTGCTCGACAGGGTCCAACACATTCATCTATGCTGGCGTCGAATACGCGGACGAATGCTGTGAGTCAATTCTTCTCTTCCGAGTGCCGTTATTTATCTCATGTGGGCAGATTGCGGCAACTCGTTCGCGGCTGGCGCGACGAATGTGAGCTTGTCGGACTGCAACATGCCGTGCAGTGGAAATTCTGCGGAATTTTGCGGTGCTGGTAATCGGTTGAACGTCTATTGGAGTAGTGCCAAGCCTCCACCGCCCCCCGTCACTGTACAAAGTGTCGGAAACTGGTCTTTGCTCGGATGTTACAAGTGCGTCGTGATTTTGTCGGCGGCCTTTTTGTCCTGATCGTCTGGCAGTGATTCGGTTGCAACAAGGGCCTTGCCGTTTGGGGTAGCTGTCACCGGCAGTGTGACGATCGAGAGCTGTACCGCAGCATGTTACAACGCAGGCTATCCATTAGCGGGAGCCGAATACTCGACCGAGTGCTGTCCGTATCTCCTATTCGTGTCATCTCGTCCGGTCACTGATCTAGAAACGCACGCTCAGATTGTGGTTCGACCCTCCAATATGGGTCTACGACGACGCCTCTGACGGATTGCTCCATGACGTGCGCCGGAAATTCTTCCGAGTATTGTGGAGGTCCGAACCGTCTCGACGTGTATAACTATACGCAGCCATTAGGCACCTCCTCGGGAGGAGGAGGTGGCACCGCGGGGGGAGGAGGCAGTGGCAGCGGCCCGTCTCCTGTGACAAGTGGACTCCCCGGTTCGTGGAAGTACGCCGCGTGTTACGTGGACAATACCAACGGGCGGATACTCGGAAACGAACTCGACAGCAGTTCCACGACGGTCCAGAGTTGCATCTCCTACTGCAGTTCGAACAATTTCACGCTCGCCGGAATCGAATATAGCACTCAATGCTGTGAGTGACGTCGCACCACTAGATCACCGAACGCTGATGGGGCGGCTTTCCATTTCCTAGTTTGTGGAAATTATTTGGTGAACGGCGCTGTCAAGGCACCCGACAGTGATTGCAATATGGCCTGTGGAGGAAACTCGAAGTAAGCATGGTCCGTTGCTTTGCGTCCACGCTGACCACGGGCGCGTAGGGAGGCGTGTGGCGGCCCTAACCGGCTCTCGGTATACACTTCGACGGGCAACGTTACCGCGCTCCCCGTTCCCACCATCCAGAAAACGAATCTCCCTGGATCATGGGAATACCAAGGATGCCTCGCGTAGGTGGCCTTGCCTTGCCAGAATGGTCGCATCCTGAAGTACGTTTAATCGAATAGCGAATCAGGGAACAGTATGAGAGTGTTTCCCTATGAGATAGACTGGACGACAAACAACACCGTCGATGCTTGCCTGAACCAGTGCGCTGCATATGGATATCCTGCCGCTGGATTAGAGTACGCAGAACAGTGTTGTGAGTTTTTACCCCTCTCCTCGTACTGGCGTGTGGTAACTTGGAGCCAGTCTGCGGTGACGTTTCCGATGTCACAGCTAATGGCGGGACTTTTGTCGCCGATTCGCAGTGCAACCAGGCTTGCTCTGGAGACCCCATCCATCTGTGTGGCGGTGGAAACAGGTTAACGACCTACTATTGGACTGGAACTCCTCTCAACACCTGGAACACGCCGTCAAATACAGGGTTTTACGAGGCAAGTCTAAAACACCCCTACCCCTGTCAGAATGGGCTTATACAGTAGTTCTTAGTTTTTGATTGGGGGCCTCGTCGTGCCATTGATCGCGACAGTGGGCATCAACAACAAGGTGACTTTCCTAGAGAAATGGGGCACGTCCAAGTACACCAACACGACTGGGGCCTACGAGCTGGACCTCAGCCTGACGAACAACTACTTGCTGGCGTGGCGCGAGATGCACGTCAAGACGGACGTATTTTGTTCGGGCAGCATCATTCTCCCGGACAAAGGCGGTAGACAGATCAACATTGGTGGATGGTCGCTCGATTCGACATACGGCATCAGGCTGTATTATCCAGACGGAGCTCCGGGGGTGAATGGGACGCACGATTGGCAGGAAAACGTGAATGAGCTCACCCTCCAGGTATGCTGACCACTCCGACCCCGGCTCTCTGGAAGGTTTACATGATGTTGCAGCGTGGAAGATGGTACCCGACGGCGATGATGATGCCGAACGGGAGTATTCTGGTCGTGGGTGGGGAGAGTGGTAGCAATGGACCACCCGTGCCCAGTCTAGAGATTCTACCGAAGCCTCCGGGTGGTGACACGGTCGTCACCCTCGACTTCTTGCAACGCACGGATCCAAACAACCTGTACCCGTTCGTGCTGGTTCTCCCGAGCGGGAGATTCTTCATTGGTGAGGGCACACGATAAGAAACCGGAAGGCTTACGAACGCGGCATGGTTTCAGGTTACTATAACGAAGCCCGCGTCTTAGATCCGGTGACATTCAATACGGTCACTATGCTGCCCAACATTCCCGGCGCGGTAAACAATTTCCTGGCGGGACGCACCTATCCGATGGAAGGGACGGCAGTACTTCTTCCGCAGCATGCACCTTATACCGATCCGATCGAGGTTCTCATTTGTGGTGGTTCTACGCCGGGCGCTGGTGTGGCCCTTGACAATTGCATATCCATCGCACCCGAAGTCGCAAACCCGACATGGACTCTGGAGAGAATGGTACGTGATGTACTACGAGCGCCGTCGCCTCATGAAGTTGAATGACCTGGTGTAGCCATCGAAGAGAGTCATGCCGTGCATGGCCACGCTTCCAGACGGGTAAGTCATCGTCACCCTACTGCGCATGCGCGCGGGGCTAACCAAGATGGTTATAGGACGTATTTGATTCTGAACGGGGCCCACCAAGGCTTTGCCGGATTCGGACTGGCGAGCGACCCCAACCTCAATGCACTCCTTTACGACCCAACGAAACCCGTCGGCCAACGCATTTCGATCCTGGGCAATACGATCGTTGCACGGCTCTATCACTCTGAGGCGACCCTCCTCCCGGACGGCACCGTGTTGGTTTCTGGCTCGGACCCACAGACGTACTACCCCAACGGGACAGCCATATATCCTGAAGAGTTCCGGATCGAGAAGTACATTCCTCCGTATCTGAACCAGGGGTTCAAGCAACCGACATTCACGATCGCGGAGACGGACTGGGCGCTTGGAGGAAAATACCCAATCGTGGTGACACTCTTTCAAGGGACGACAAGCACGATGCGCGTGTCTCTGGTCGCAGGTGGGTCTCGCGCCGTCTGTAATCACAGAACCGATCCTGAACGAACCCGGTGACCGACACAGCTTCGTCGAGCACGCACGGCAACGTGATGAGCGGCGGACGTATCATCTTTCCGGCGGTCTCGTGCTCTGGGAACACGTGCACTATTACTGCGCCGCCCAACGCGAACGTGTGTCCGCCGGGCTGGCATCAGCTGTTCGTGCTCGATGGACCGACGCCGTCTCATTCGGCGTGGGTCCGAATTGGGGGTGATCCTGCGCAGCTTGGCAATTGGCCAAACTATCCTGATTTCACGCTACCTGGAGTGTAGGGGATTTTTTTTCCTTTAAAAAAAAGAGGATGCCTTCCTCTTCTTTGGGTGGACTCGGATTTTTTATGGTTAAGTATTTTGTGTGGGTTTTTGTGTTATACCAATTTTTTTTGTGGGCGAAAGTGCCTCTATCGTGATAGTTTCGACAGTGTGCGTAAACTTTGCACGGATATCTCGTCATCAAACGACGGTAGTAGATGACCTGGCGGAACGGCTTGAACTTGTTGAGACCTCGCAGGGACGTCGACGTCCGTGTAAGGGCCTGACGTTACAATGACAAGTTAACTTATGAACAGCTCCAATACAATACAAAGCAGATCCAGACGACGTGCGGACTGTGATAGTGTCGTTATGCTTTGGTACGACCCAGCGTGTGTGGCACGCACCAACGCTTCGGTCTAGCGGCAACTGCTGCTGCGCATGGGGGGATGAGGCGAGGGCTGTTGGGTATTCGATAGGAGCGGGTCTCGTTCTTCAACGTCGTCTATCAGGGCCACCGACCTGGGACGTCCCAGACAGGAACATCGGCACAACGTCTCGGTGCACGAGCGTCCTATAGTTAGGAGCCCGTTCGCGTCAGATGCGATGAGGATGTCGGTGGCGGAGGACGCACGGACGGATGCGATGTCGACGCATATACCGATGGCAACGTCGAGACAAGCGGTGGCGACAAAGGCGCAACACGTACCGACGACCTGTTCAGACATTCAAGTTGGTGGTCGGTTGGTCCGTGCACCGCATTGGTGAGGTCGGGGTCAGCTGTACATCTGGCCCGAGGCACTTGCTGACATAAGTTGTTCGGTATATACACTTTGACTATCATCATCGTACTGCGACATCATGGCAGAAACTAGCGTACGTGTTGCCCCTGTCCTTGTTGTCTCTCCCCCTCACGTCGTCTCTACCCCAGGGGCCTGCCACAGCGCCCACGCCCACCAAGCTCGCCATGTCCCGCGCCCTCGGCGCCGCGTTCTTGAGTCACCAGGTAGAACAGCTCGAAAAGTCTGTCACTCGCGGTGCAGCCTCTGGAAACTGGAGAGATCGTCGTCAGCCACAGGCAGACATGGTCGTCGCACACCCAAACCCAAATCGTCGCGGCGCCGCCGTCACCCACGCCGCAAAGCCACGCCCCGTATCTGGTCAGAAACAGACCAAGAAAGAGCACGTCGACAGGGAGAGAGACCAGCCGGAACAGAGACACAGGGAAAAGGAGAAACCACGCAGGTCGAGCGACGGCGCGCCAGACAAGGACGCGGATCTTGTCATCGTCGATGCGAGCGTCCTTGTCCACGCCATTCACCAAGTCAAGAGATGGTGCAGGGATGGCCGCGAGGAGATCGTCGTCGTCCCTCTCGAAGGTCTGTCCCCGCTCCTCCGCACGGCGTTGATGCTCACAGCGACCCCCGTAGCGCTCAATACTCTCGATCTTCTCAAGAAAGGTACTAGCTCACTCGCTCAGAGAGCCCGCGCCGCTTCTAGAATCTTGGAAGCACAGGTTGGAACAAATCCCCGCATCAGAGTCCAGCGGGATGACGCTTTTGTACCGTGGGACCAAATCGAATTCAAAGACCTGGGACCAGACGATGAAAAGGAAAAGTCCGCTCCTCACGCCCTGCATTTGTCAGGATCTCCGGAATGGGTTAGAAGAATGATCTGCTGTGCCCGCTGGGAAGTGGACCATGCCACCTCGACCCTTGATAGAAAAGCTGTCAAAGATCCAAAGGTCGTGCTCGCCGTCCTCTCATCCACGTCAGCCCAAGCACAGGTCGACAGAGCCGTACCAGATTCCATCGCCGAGTTATCTTCTCCCGTTCCACTTCCCGCCCCAAGCCCTCACCTTCACAGGTATGAACCTCGCTCGGCCGGTACTTTGATCGGTCACTGGGCAACTCGAGCCGGTATACCCACACTCGAGTTTGAGCCATCTTCCCCCTCGTCTACTTCTCCTGTGCAGCATCGAAACGCAGAAGACGATGAAAAAGGAAGACGTCCTCCAGGCCGTGGCAGGATCAACTCACATAGTGGCAACGGTCCCCCTGCTACCCGTGGGACCTGTCTCGTCGAACGTCCTCCAGCCGTCATGCAGATGATGGAGGTGGTTGCTCAACCCAGCAAGGTCGTCAGGGTCTTGGCCAGGGGCGAGAAACTGGAACCCGACCCCTGAGGGCTGGAATGTCTGCATCAAGGTGTTGCATATCACCATTCCAGTAATGTTCCGCGGAACTAAACAGCGTTTGGCCAACAGATCACTCCAAGTCTCCCAGTTCCAGGACTTTCCTGCTTATTCCCCTGCTATGGTGATAGTACAGAGAGACACTGCTGTGTCTTTCCAGGCTGCAGAAACTTGCCTTTGCGAGAGCACCTGGATAAGACTGCCCATCGTCCGTCGAGGACAATTTGTGTGCACTTATGCGCTCCAATGCTCGTTCCAGGGCCGATTGTTTCGTTTAACCGTGAGGGCTGTTGCTTGTTACCACCACCACCCCTCAGGCTCCTAACACAAACTTGCGGACTATCTCATGCGATTCACTATGTACTTTTTTTCCGAATGACATCCAAATTTACGCAATGTGCTATCCAAACCTGGTTTAGGCCCAGGAGAGATTTTTCAAAGTTCCCTCGCTGGTGAGTCAAGCTGATTGTCTAGTTGCTGACTTGTCACTTCATTTCCATGGGAAGTATAATCTGTTGCTTTCCAACGATGTTGCCACACAACGGAGTCAACGGGCAATCAGTGGCTCATGGGAAGAAAAATACGCAAATGGACTTACCTTTGTGCACGTGTCGTTGATTTCCCTGTGCATTGCACCGCAAACATGTCCAACTGTTGCGACTCCATCATTTTCCGTTCCAACGCCGCATGGTTCTTGCAAGTCCTTCCCGCCCAATCAGCGTAATCAACCCTCGAACATGTACGTCAAGTGAAACCGGGACCTGGTCGGTTGCTGATCCACCTTTTATTTGCCCAGGCTTATATACTTTTGCTCTTTCCCTCGGTTTCCTCCAGTGGCTCGTCCTTGCCCTCGAAGCGCGCAGCAGTGCGAGTAAAAGCACCCTACGTGCATGGCGACGCACCTCAGTACGACCGAGTTTGAACGAATCGATGCCTCGCGGTACATGAGCGGTGAGTACACCCCTTGTCGTCCTTCGAACAAGGCACAGGGACCCATTTCTGAGACCATTTGACCATGGCGGATTCTCTGGTACCTCAGCGGCTGGATTGGTGGTGCGTCTCCCGCCCTCTCCACTCTCCCAGTCTGTTTTGTAACCCTGGACGTGTTTCGCTTCACCCCTCCCATCGCACATCGTACGCTTCCTGAACCCGCCTGCACGAAAGATTCTGCTCTGGGACCACGTCCTCACGTTTCCGGACGAAGTTCAGCTCATATGGAGGGCACGACTATCGATTGCCAAGGTCCTCTTCTTGTTCAACCGTTACGCAGTTCCACTAGCGATGATTGCGCTATCCCACGGTAAGCGACAGGTCGGGTGGTGTCCCGCGGGTTGCTCACGCGCACCCGATTCGGCAGAATTCAGTGGTGCGGTGTCACACCTATCGCTCCCGGTAAGCAACATCTTCCGCTCCGCTCCGTCTGTTTATACGGCGTGTTGTCCGGCTGCGCTCATCGGTCGTGTCTAGTCGTGAGTTGATCGTTGTGACTGGTTGCGCGTTGCCGTGAAGACTCATGCGCTTCTTCCAGCTGCAAGATATGGTTTACCATCGGCGTGACAGTCGGCATGCTGTCCATCGCGACGAGCAACTGTGAGCCACGCGTTTGTCTCGAAGAGCCCGGCGTTTTCGAGGCTGACCCTACGTGAAACTATCACAGTCTTGATCCTGCTTCGGCTGTGGGTCCTCTGGGATCGACGTGCATCGTTGGTATTGGCCACCTTGGCGTTCTTCGTCGCAACCCATCTCGCGTCGCTTAGTCTGGCGGGCTACGTCATACATGAGATGCTGCGTGCGTGCTACAATCACGGTCGAATCACGACGTCGCTTAATCTGCATTCGATCCAGCCACGCTGTATTTTAACCCCATGGTACGCGCCTGCATACCCATGTCCAAACCCAAGTTTGCGCTGCTGTGGGCCCCTGGTGTGCGTCATCCTCCTTTCGTCCTAGGAACGTGTACGCTGACACGCCAACTAGATTGCGTTCGAACTCGTGGTGTTTCTGACGGCGGTGTGGAACGCCTTCGATCGACCGCGGGCACGGGATGTCGGGATGACCAAGGTCATGTATCGAGATGGCAGTCTGTATTTCTTCGTGCGTGATCATCTTTCGAGTGACGTGCTGAGCGCGCTCATACCGTACGTGCTAGTGTTTGCTCGGTAAATCCCTCTCGACCGCCGTTCTTGGATCTGCACTGACGAAAAGGATGCGTCCCAGCGCTGCGTCTCGCCAACATGCTGTTGTGCCTCCTCGCGCCGGCAAGTCTGCGTGCGTTTTACCGGCGCGCTTTCCGTGCTGATCGCGTTTTTTCCCTTTTCTTCCCTTAGGCTTCGCTGATGTTCTTGGGCCTCTTGTGCGTATCTCTCGCGTCGTCATCGAGCGTCGCGGCGTCTGACCCCTCGTGATCGTGCGCACAGCTTCATCTGGAGCATCTCCAACATCACGCTCGCGCGTCTCGTCTTCAACCTTCGTCGTCTGTCTGCCGACGCCGCCGCCTCGAATGCTGGAACAGACCGTCTGGACGACGAGGCTGAAGAGATCGAAGAGGAGATCAAGGACTTGGAGGACGTGGACCAAACCGAGCTGCCCGTGTTGCGGAGAGAGAATGGGTATACCGCCGGTGCCGGCGCTGTGAGGAGCGGACGGCACGACAAGACGTCTCGGACGCGCAAGGAGGCCGTGTGAGCGCTTCCGAAATGGGGGTGCTTTCGACTCTTGAGCATGTCATCTGACTCTGACGGACGACTCGCGTTTTCCCCTCGGTGGACGACGCGCCGCGAGCAGCGAGCAGGCTCTGCTCCTCGTTCACATCACCTCGCTAGTAACGTCTGTAAGCTTATATTATATATGTATCGTCGTCGTCGTGGGCCGTCGCCACCGTTGACGTCCTCGGGCTGTAGTACATCGAGATGGATCATTCCTTGTCATCGTTCGAGCGCTTACAGTAACGTCGCGGCCCGTCGAGCTCGCATGGATACTGCATAGTAAGCCGCATAGAAGATTAGATCGCTCCGCACGGCAACCCATCACACTGCCTCATTGTATGTACACGGTCAACGCGATCATCGCACGGCCGCCCAGACTCGTCCCTTGAACGTGCCAGCTCAAAGTCGACTCGACTCGCGCATTGCATCGCACCGCACCGCACCGAATCCAACGCAACGAGTTCCCTTGGATCGCGCGGATCTGACGCGGGGAGGTGTAGCGATACGGGATTCGCGACGCGTTTCATCGCAGCGAGCGTGTCCTGGTAGCACCGACCGACCCCTCGCACGTGACGTGACGCCGTGCCACCGCTTAATTGCCGCAACTCGCGGCACTCGGCGGGAAGGCGCTTGCCGAGCCGAGTCCATTTTTTGGTCTCCGACGAACCCGGCACGATTCGGCAACTTGTTTGCACCACGGACCTTTCGGGTCCCGCGTGATGCCACGGTCGATACCTCAATCGATCAAGGGGTTGGACAAAAACTGTCCAAGAAGGTTCTTGCCAGATGGATGTAGTGTGAGAGAACATGACCGAACAGTCAGCTGGGCGAGCTATGGAAAGGACAGTCAAGTCCTAGGTACACCAGTACGTATGGTAATGGGTGAATACGTGCATAGCTTACCTCCAGTCGTGACGCGTCGCAAGGCGCGCGGGTAAATGAACAACCGTATATAGACATAGGGAGAGTACGTGGTCAGTCTGTATCTCCAACATGTAGATCTGCAGTTCGTCACGTCGCAGTAGAGGACACCTCCAACCACTTCCCGTCCACCAGGCGGAGGGTCGTCTTGCATATCGTCACATACTTTATGCGGGAGAGCGAACCTAGCGTTTCGCGAACGACATGTCCGACCTCTGGGGACGAAATCTGTAGTCTGTCCGAGTCGTCTTCCAACGCGAGCGATCGTAGATTCGTGTGGCGTCCGATACCCTCCGATACCGAGAGAAGCATCTACGGCGTGGGCGGATGGGTCAGGGGACCGTGGGGAGATACACTGAACATGTCCGGCGTACATACCTCTCGAACCATGTCCAGACAAGACCCGAGCCGCAGCGAGAGCGAGCAAAGGGAAACCGAATTCTTCCACGCGGGATCACCAAGCATGGTTCGAACTGCGTCCTTCGCACCGATTTCACCTTTACCCTCGGCCACGAGCTCCAGCGTCTCGAGAGACCGGGGCAACTGTACAGGGATCGCACGCATCTGCGCCAGGAACTTGTCACGGGACAGATGGTAGGTGCTGCGCAAACAGAGCTTTGTGAGAGCAGAAAAGAGATGCCAATCGACCCTTTTAAAATGCATTATATCGATGACGAGAACACGTAGACGCTGAGAGTCGATGGCTGCAAAGGGTTGGCGAAACCCGTCGTGGCAATGAAGTAATTGAAGAACAGACACCTTGACTTTGACTCTCTTCTCTGGTTCCATGTCCGCGGGACTTTGCAGAAATTGGCACCACACGAATGAGAGTTCCTCGACCGACGGCAGGGCTGCAATAGCATTCCAGTGTTCTCCATCCACGAAACTGTTTGAAAACCTGAGCTCCCGGATGTGTTTCATGTGGGACATTGCGGAAATGTACTTGTTGGCGAACAGTCGGACCGCCCACGAGCCTGTTTCGTAGAGCCCCCAGTTCGAAAAGTGACATGTCTTCACTTTCTCCGCGAGAGCGAGCGCCAGAGGCCGCTTCGCGGCGATTTGTGCGCACAGCATGGATCCGCGCGACGTCTTATAGGTTGCATCGTTGCGGAGCGTGGCATCACGGAATATATCACCAGAGAACTCCACGAATTCGAATATGCGGGGTAGACAGATGTTCGCGAAGAATCTGCATACGCGGGAGAGGCGGGAGAACGTTTGGATCTGTTCGGGCGTTAGACGTCCTGGGGGCGGAGCAACGTATTCGAATATGTAGAGATATATCTCGGTCGGTATGATACGCAAGATTCGCTCCCCGTTCCGTCGTGCAGGAGCTGAATGAAATTGAATGGGGTGACGTCTAAAATAGAGAGGTGTTGTAAACTCACTGGACCATTTGAAGAGGGACATGTCCGAAACATTCGAGATGTGGGCGTCAATCGTCAACTTAGCGGTGGCTAGCTGAGGTGGCGGACGAGCGGAGTCGAAGCGGAGTCAGACTGCTCGTCCGTCCAATCAAATGGGTCAGACACATATCTTTAACTCTTAGAAAATCAAGCGTCGCGAGGCTTGTATCGAATCGCAGAGACCCGTCACTGAGATGGAGTCTCGCCGTGCCCTCTGCCACGGGTCACTGGATTACCCGTCGGAGAGGCTAGGTATAACTCGATGGGATGATGTGTTGCTATGTCGCTACCGTGTCGTCGTCGTGCTACCCCTGGTGCTCGAGTCGTTCTCTACCCCCGATCTCTAACCTCAAACTTCCCTTGATGACGAAAGTTATAAAGGCAGTCCAGAACACGGTCGTCCTCGCGTGCAAGTTCGCGGTCCGACCGTGACAGGAGGTCTTGAAAACATCAAAAACTTTCTCGCTAGCATAGGAGACTCGGTCACCGATCGATTTTTTCGACCGTGCAGCCATAGGCACAGCATAGTCTCAGTCAAGCTTTTTCCCAGCGGAACGTTTTGCAGGTGGTTCCTTGGGCCGTACTCCTCTTCGCGTCCCGCTAGCGCTCGATCTTCAAGGCTCAAGGTTCATCTGTGCAAGCTTTGGGGTGACAGGAACGTGAGGTATCAGTCTGTCTAGGGAACCTTTTCTGGAGTCACCCAACTCGCCGATCGTCTCAAATGCTTGAAGCGAGGCGTCGCACCTTGACGTATAACGTCCCGTCTTCTGATCAAGTGGAGACTGCGACGTCCGCCGTCGTGGAGCTACGTACACTAGTCTATCACATGTCCAATCGCCAAAGAGGGTATAGCTGTCCGCCGACAGTCACGATGCCAAAAAGATCGCATAGCGCCAAGAATCCCTGTGGTTGAAACACGTCCCTAGACTGCGTCCATGAATTTTTTGGTACTGCTGCTCGTCCGCTCTTCATAACTAGGCGAACCGTCAAAGTCCTTCATGGGGACCATACTCGAAGCCCGTCCCGTCCGGGGATCGACGGACACGATCTCGATCTGTGACGAATCGTAAGAAAACGACGGTCTCGCATAGGGTGTCCATTCTCGAACCAGTACCTGTGTGCGACTTCTGGTCGTGCTTTCTCCGTCGGCCCCGTTTCCGAACAGGACATTATCCCGGATGGTAGAAGATGCCTTCCAACCCCCGCGCGAATTCAGAGTGGAAAGGAGAGAATTTGAATACAACTTTGACAACGCAAGGTCCATGATGAAGTTCCTAAAGAAATGGGCGAATGGCACAATCAGAGACCGATCCTAGGTCGTCGGCTGCGGGGCCAAAAGCTCACAATGTCGTGTGCTAGATGACAAGGAAGTCAGATCAAAGTCTGACAAGAGATGCTTTGCTCGCCTTCATTGCCAGGAACATTATGACGTCGAGTATCGCAAATATAGATGTGAGCAATCCAGTCTGCACAGTCACTGTTTTGCTCGGTATGATCCAGCGTCTTATCATCCAAAAGGAACCAACTCACAACGGATGATCCTGTTGATCACGTCGTCTGTCGCTGCAAACCCTGTACGCTGGCGCGACTAACCAATGTTGAGCACCAGGCCAATGAGTAGCCTGGACGCTCACCAAGTTATACACGAGCGATATCGTGATAAGGATATCTGCGGCGGTTGATGATGCAAGCCAGACGACTGGAGCAGGATGAAATATCGCGAATTTGGTATATTCATTGAGGATGGCGGCCGCAATTGCGGTCGCGACACCACCAACTGTGGTTGAACGCAAACAACTTTAGCTGTACGCGTATAAAGCATGCGATCAAACCTACGAAACGAAATGACGGCCAAGATGCAGATAATGATGGGAATTATCGACGACTTGCTCGTGACTTTTACACGCCACGCGATAAAGACTTGCACTGGCAGGGACACGAGCACCTGCAGAGCAACCGTATATTAGCTTACAACGCGCGAAACACGTTCCACTACAGGCTCACAGTCCATGCGGGATCTTGGAGGTCCAGTAAATCAATTCTGCCCCGACATTAAAGTTCAAGATTGCGTACCGGATGAAAGCACTAGAGTTTGAAAAGTGAGCTCCGACGGTTTCGATAAGATAAAGAAGCCTATTCTTACTGATAGGTGCGATGATGACCGCCCGCGGAGTACCTGCACGACCTCACCCTTCAGATTCGCCAGAGGAACAACGAAGAAACGAAATCACCATAACGAATGACGAGAGGTTCATATATGATCCCGATGTCGCATATGGTGTTCATCGTCTCGCAGAACAGCAAATAGGCCACCTTTTTCCCAAATCGTGATTCAGTATCACGTCCAATCGGACGCCGGTGTAAAGCGACGCACAAATATCTTGAACCACCGTGGATCCCTACAGTCACAAAGTCAGTCCTGTGGCACGCTGGGCGGACGTAACGACGCATACTTACCCCTTGTACGTCTGGAAGTATACGTACGTCTGATAAGAACGACACGCGTCGAATAAAGCCCAGGGTCATGCCGATTGTGAACAGTCTGCGTACCTGCACTGCCAGCGCCTGCGATCTCCCATTTCAGTCAATATCCTAGAAAAAGTGTAGAATCGCAAACGCTCACGCCGAATAGGATGGAGTTGAGAAGGACGCCGATAAGCATCGGTCCGAACCTAGAAAGGAGGGAAACGGGAAATAGTGAAACGAACGACGACACGGTCGTGACTCACAATAACTCGACGCCAGCCATTCTCGTTCGATGCACGGCGATACGACTCGGCTGGTATTTATACTCCTCCAAAATGTAATCTCGGCTCGCGCCGTACCTACCGATCTAAATATTATCTTGGACAGTCAATGTTCCGTCGTCTTCCTCCGGACCTGTCAAAACTCGCCAGCGATCGTAGGTAGATTGGCTGTGACAAAATGAAGAACCGGTGTTTGGCTAGTTTGCCACTTGACATGATCGGGGGAGAGCGCCAGCAAAAACTATCTTGTGGTTCCTGACGATGTTTGGCGACAGAGAAATTCAACGGCTCGTCGTGGGGTGCGACTGGCCGTAGCGACAGTGACCAGGGGTTTGACACGCGCATGTGACGTGCTCAGCAACAGATATGAATGGCCGCTGGGATATAATATGGTGGTCGGACGAGCTTCGGACGTGTGGGTAGAACGAGAGATGTTTGGCCCCAACGGAGAAACTCTGATGAAGCCGTGAAATCGATGGAAGTAGAGCAGCGTCTGGTTAAGCACTTGCTTGCTGACGTGTGTGATCTGACCCGTCGTGGTCGCCGGCGTTCTCTCAGCAGGTGTGAAATCAAATTGTCATGAAACGACATGTACGTTCGTTCGTTCAGTAGTACTTACCACCCCACATTTTTGACAGAAATCGACCATCATTTCAAACAAGTATGCGTTAATTCACGCCACACGTTTTTATAGACGCTCGAGCACAGGCGGAAGAAAGAGTCGCTGATGTCTGCCTACTTCCTCCTGGTACGAGTGCTGTAGCCAATCGCAAACGTGGAAAGGAATGTCATTCTGAAAAACCTGCGCGCACCGTACGATACATTCCAGATCGGTCAACTCGATCTGGTACGGGAGCGCCATTGAGTTGGATACATCGATCCTTGAGACTGAGCTAGACGTCAAGCGATGCTAGAGTTTCTTTATCTAACCTGACGCGGTCAGGATTGGTATAGGATATTTATAACTGACCTCTAAGGCAGATAGAATGCCAAGACGGCTCGTCATCCGACACGTAGAAACCTCACAGGGTATTCCATGGCGACTGTCAGGCATGACCGGAACGACCATACACAGCAACGATAATTGGTCAACGCCATCCTCAGGCTGTGCGGCGTGCTCAGTAACCGGAGATTGGATTTTATAAGTGCTAGGGCTCTCTTGGATGAATTTACCCTGTCGACGCGAGATCGGATCAAGAACAGATCGATCAGAGATGGCGTATGGTAACAGTACGTACCGTAGATAGATCAGAGGCGTGGTGGCTCCTCAACGTAGATAACTTGACCGAAAGAGAGGTTACGAAAGAATGGTGTCGGCGATATCGTTCAAGACAGTTCGAGCGGGCCCATGTCGAAAAACTGCGGGACTCTATACGAAGAACAAGCTGAAACGCACGAACCGTTTCTTGGCGATCGTGAAAGAGCTGGAGCGGAGAACCTTGAATATTCATCTCCGATCAAAAGCAGAGGGTGGCAGAACGAGCGGAGTTTTTGCAGTATACAAAGTCCGAAGAGTCGGAGTTGAATGTTGCAATAAGCGAACCAGTAGCGCTCTTCTGCGGTCATAGACCACAATTACAGCGTTTCGCATTGCAGCGACCTTAGATCCCGGTTTCAGATCCTGCGAGCAACGCCAAGTTTAGACCCGATTGAAAAGAAAAAAACGCTCACGCTATGATCCAGACGGAAGAAGTCTATACCTGTCGATCCTACATGACCAACGCCTGCTCTAACGTTCTATAGGCGTCGACTCACATTACAATACTTATGTAATCAAATTAGTTGGCCTGAGTTTCACATCGCCACGCCAACCAGCTGGCGTCACAATGCTTGCACGGCCTCAAAAGTGCGTTTAATAGTTATCGCTCCGCTCCATCTCATGGAAAGTCTACCGTATGTGAATATACGACTGTCCCGCTCCAGAACATAGTTTGCACAGTCTCTCTATCGAAGCGGTACCCTCCCACATGTCGGTCGAACGTCGCAGAGTCCAAAAAATCGCCAGTCCACTGGCAACGGAGAGCAAGAGTTTCGTAGTCGACACGACGTCGCGTCGCGTGCAAGCCGACGGAAACGTTATCCCGTTCCCATGGCTGGTTGGTCTAGTCTTTCTTCAAAACGTGTTAGAACTATCGATCACCGAGCGATCGACGGCCGCGTAAACGTTATGGCGGCGGACGTATGGTGCGGGCCTGTCTGCCGGTGGGTGGTCACTCCCGCCCACCAATCAGCGCTTCAGCTATCGCCTGCCAACAGTCGTCAGCACGCCGTCCAACAAACGCTACTTGGAATGCGCAAGCGTATTCGGACACTACGTACTCCGGAAACTACCAAGAACTACCCCGAATCAACGCTGCGGAGGGCAATCACGGTTCGACGACGCGATCGCTCTCGTAGGCCATCGTACCACCGCCGACATTATACAGTCGACTCTGTAATAACCCATACCCCTGTTAACCCATACTCTCTCTTAACCCATACCTTTTCCAGTTCCCAATTGCTCGGCTAGCACTGTATGGCCCCTCAGACCCATACCTTTTGGCTTGTCCCAGGGGTATGGGTAATTACAGAGTCGACTGTAATTCTAAAGGCGTAACTGAGAGTGTTAACCCGTACGTGTTCGTCGGACGGGTATACCGTTCCGTGACGGTAGACGACCGAGTACCGAGCTTTCACGGAAGCCACGCGGTGCGCCGAGTTCATAGTCTGTGTGCGAGGTACCCCGACCGCCGCCCTTCCAGGGCCGTTTAGGGAACAACTATCAGTCGCGACCGCCGGAGGAGTAAAACCGAGCGACCAGGGTGTCGGGACCAGTGTGCTAGTGGGTAACGACAGGTGGGGTGGGAGGGAGAGAACTTCTCGTTCGGCAGCCCGGTGCCAGTCGAGCCTACAACATAGGGCGACTCCCACCTGATGTTTCCTTTCGATTCCCGGCCGCCGTTTGGTCGTTCCCCTGCTACATGACGTGGGTGTGGTTGCCACGTCAATTCCTCGCTCGCCAAAACCCAGGGCGGGACATTCGCACGAGCATGAAGCGAGACACAAAACGACGGTACCTCAAAAGTCGCAACTCAAAAGTACTTGGTATCATAAATACAACAAGATCACTGTATCAAAAAAGTGCTGCACAGCAAAACAAGCAGTGGTATATACGTGGCAACGTCCGACCGGTATCGCACGTCCATCATCGCACCCCAAGTACAAAAAATCACATACACACAACAAGAAAAGAGCGTGAGAGAGCCACCACGTCTATACCCCGGGCAGCGTGAAATCGGGGAAGTTGGGCCAGTTCCCGAGCTTGGCAGGATCGCCCCCAATTCGGACCCACGCCGAGTGTGACGGCGTCGGTCCATCGAGCACAAACAACTGGTGCCATCCCGGAGGACACACATTCGCGTTGGGCGGCGCCGTGATCGTGCATACTGGCCCAACGCACGTAAACGCGGGGAAGATCGTCCGTGCACCCATGATGTTCCCGTGCGTACTCGACGTCGCTGCAGTGTTTTCGTTGGTCAGAATGATTGGACATCACGCACAACACGCCAGGGACAGACCTGCGATGAGAGAGACGCGCATCGTGCTCGTCGTTCCCTGGAAAAGGGTTACCACAATTGGGAAATGTCCCCCGTACGTCCAGTCCGTCACCGCGATCGTAAATGCCGGTTGTTTGAGCCCCGTGGCGAGGTACGGAGGGATGTACTTCTCAATCCGGAATTCCTCGGGATATGCGGCGGTCTGTGGATCCGATCCCGAGACCAACACGCTACCGTCCGGAAGGAGGGTTGCCTCGGAGTGATACAGTCGTGCAACGATCGTGTTCCCAAGGATCGAGAAACGCTGATTGACAGGCTGAGTTGGGTCATAAAGAAGCGCATTGAGGTTGGGGTCAGACTCCGTTTTGAATCCGGCGTAGCCATGTTGCGCTCCATTCAAAATCATGTACGTCCTGTAAGAAGCCTCTTAGTCTCGCGCGCGACGTGCACTTGCATCTGCGCTTGCTTACCCATCTGGAAGAGGTACAATACAGGGCACGACTCTCTTTGATGGCTGTCATCTATGTCAGGAAATTTCCTTCGCAGCATACGCACGCATACACGCACCATTCTCTCTATCGTCCATGTCGGATTCGCAGCCTCGGGTGCCATTCTGATGCAATTATCGAGCCCTATACTGTCGGCCAACGAGCCCACAACAGATCCACCACAAACGAGAACTTCGAGCGGATCGGTATAAGGTGCATGTTGAGGAAGGGGCACTGCAGTTCCTTCCTGCGGATATGTCCGACCCGCATGGGAGTTGTTCACTGCACCAGGCATGCTGGGTAGCGTTTTGACTATACCGAACATCTTCGGGTCCAATATGTGGGCGTCGCTGTATTCAGCTGAAACCATGTTGCGTAAGCAAATCCGTTTGTCGGTAGTTGGTGTCCTCACCGATGAAGATATTCCCACTAGGAAGCACGATCAAAAACGGGTACAACTGCGTTGTCGTCGTCCGATTCAAAAAGTCGAGGGTGACGACCGTATCACCTCCCGGAGGTTTCGGTAAAATCTCTAGATTAGGCATGAGTGGTCCCCCGACACCACCGTGCCCACCCACAACGAGAATGCTCCCGTTCGGCATCATCATCGCCGTCGGGTACCATCTCGCGCGCTACAAAATCACGTAAACCTTGTGAACAATCAGCGTTAGCCTAGTCAGCGTACCTGGAGAGTGAGCTCGTTCACGTTTTCCTGCCAATCGTGCGTCCCGTTCACTCCTGGCTTTCCGTCTGGATAATACAGCCGGACCCCAGTCGCTGCCTGGTTCGACCATCCACCAACGTTGATCTGTCGAGCACCTTTGTCGGGAAGGATGATACTTCCCGAACAGAACACGTCCGTCTTGACATGCATCTCGCGCCATGCTAGCTTGTAGTTGTTGGTCAGGCTGAGATCCAATTCGTAGGCACCGGTCGAATTCTTGAACTCGGATGTGCCGAATTTCTCCAAGAAAGTCACCTTGTTGTTCTTGCCCAATGTCGCGATCAAAGGTACGACGAGACCACCAATAAGGAACTGATGGATATAAGTCCGGAGTCGGATGACGCGCTACATTCTGACTCGCCTCGTAATGTCCAGTGACCGCCGGCGCGTGCCAGACGATCAGCGATCCAGCCCAGTAATATGTCGTCAACATATTTGCGGCACCACACAGATGAGCGGGATCTCCGGAGCAAGCCATGTTGCATTGTGAGTCGGAGACAAACTTCCCACCGTTGGTGGAGACATCGGAAACGTCACCGCAGTCTACCCATGTTGCACGCTCACCACATACGGATCAAGAACGATAAGAGGAGTAGACGTACAACAACTTTGTCCGGCCTCCAATCCGGCGGCTGGATACCCATATTCAGCGCACAGATTCAAACATGAAGCAACTGCGTTGTTCGTGGTCCAAGTCGACCCGTACGGAAACACCTTCATTCCGTTGGCTGGCTCACTATTCGATAAGGCACGTTTCAAACTGAGCCATCTAGAAACATATGACCACCTACGCGAGGCATCCTTTGTATTCCCATGATCCGGGAAGACCCGTGGTCAGAACGGTGGGAGCGGCGCGCGCTTCGAGGTCGCCCGTCGCAGGGGATACAGGACTCGCTTCAGCGATGCTCAGATGAGCCAGCAGTGATGAGAGGAGAGTCAGAAGCCCGACGGTAGCCATGATGGACTTGGGGACTTGAGCCCATCCTAATCTGTGTCTTATAGAGTACACGAGCGCCAGATTAAGATAGAATCTCCGTCAATCGGCACCCATGGTTTACGACTCGGTTACACGAGCCAGAATTCTTCGTTCATCGGCACCCATGGTCTTACGACCCCGATGACATGAGCTGCTAACCGGCAGCCACGGTTTATTACGAACCTTAAGACGACGACCAAAAATACATCGACCAAGTTCGGTCAGGAAGTCGGCAAAAGAAATGTTCATGTGGAAGACGAAATCTAGAACGGTCGGGTACGGGTATTGGGTGGAGTCACGATCACATCAACGTTAGGGGGGAAGATGGTTACACACCATGGGCAACGTTCACCGCTGCTCTATCAAACGGGCGTGGTTTTGACGTACTTGAGTGAAACCGTTAGCCGATAGGACCTGTGGTCCTTGTCGGGTTAGATTTCGTCACACTTCCAAACGGTAGCCTCAGGAAGATGATGACTGGCCCAAAAAGGGGCAATTTTCTCATGGTTCTTGCATTTCTTGCGGTCTCAGGACCGACTTTTGGTCCTCGCGTTTACCGGTGATTAGCACTAGTGCAAACCACTGACCGAATCACAGAAGTACACCGTCCTTGGCTTACGGAGTGCCTGGCCTGCACGGCACAAAACAAGGTGCCTCGAAGCGTGCATCACGCATGCCAGCAAGATATCGTGATGACCAGAAAACGGCGAGGTCTGCAATCCCAGGCATGATTCTTTCAGGGGGGCGATGGTAAGGCGGACCGACCTGATATGACTGACGTATGAATGACGAGGCGCCATTCTGTCGGTGGAGAACACTCCACGCGCCGCTGGGGAATCGGCCGAGGAACAGCGGCGGCTATTTTTCAGGCTCCGACCTTGCCAATGCCACAACGCAATGAAGACGGGCATAGCGGGGGTAGATCC
>JBBPJX010000092.1:0-28383 GCA_038088955.1 Neotropicomus parvogracilis
GGGTGGTGTTACGATTTTTGCACTTCATCCTAGACTTCTCTTTCTAACCATGTCTTTCCCCACACAGACACCATCGACTTCACTTTCTCAATACAATGGGTCTGTTCATTGCCTTCTGCTCCTGGACAGTGACGGGTATGCACTCTTCTCTATTCAGACTTCTTCCTTCATGAGTGCAACCCCTTAACAGACCAACGTTTTTCTCATTGTCTTAGCATCAATCTCCACCCACAGTTACGATCTCTCATCATTTGCTAAGCTAAGGTGATTTCTTCCATCTGCTTCCTTTGACTTCGATATGCTTCTTTACTTATGTACATATACGTCCTGGTCCATGCATCTCAAGCCTGATTATTTAAACCACGTCATATCATCCCTGTACTCTAAGTTGTAACTTGAATTCTATCACGAGTTCTTGTAGCTTCACCCTCAGTCCTCAGTCTTCATTCCTCAGTAACCCTTAGTCCTTAACCTTCGTCCCTCAGTAGCCCTTAGTCCTCAACCTTCGTCCCCTGATCCCACCTTACCCTTCCCTTCAATTCTACCCTCAGTGGAACAAAGTAGGAGCCTCTTCGTGAGTGCCCCCCCTGAGCCAGCTTCCTCAAGACGTCACAGGAACTCAACGATGTAACAATCTCTTGGCCTCTCCTGCTGGAAAATTACATCCCAAAATGGTATAGGAAAGTCCACTGTAGCTAGGGTATATTAGAAAATCCAACCAGAGAATGAAAACTATTGTGGTGATTGTTCTTTTAAACTTTTTTCCACCAACAAACATGCTATTGTTTAGCAAATCCTTATTGGAAAGGCCAACAATGCAGCCCAAGCCACTCATTTCATCAATTCCATCATCAACACTCCTATTTGCCCTCAAACAGTCAAGAATAGCCTAAAAGAAGGCTTCCTAAAAGCTGTGGTAAAGAAGAAAAAACACTTTCTTTTTGTTGCTCAAGTTGACTTTTGCTCTCAAGTATCAGCATTGGACTTTTGAAGACTAGAAGAGAGTTATTTTGTCAAATGAGATCAAAATCAATATGATCAGGTCAAATAGACAAGAATATATATGGAAAAAGAAAGGGGAGAGGTTAAAAGTACAATCAAGTTTGGAGATAGATCACTCATGATATGGGGCTGTATTAGATGGGATGGTGTGGAAGGTTTGACTGAGGTTGAGGAAAGGATGAATGCAGAACAGTATGTGGCCATTTTGGAGGCAGGACTATTGCAGAGCATGAATGATTTTGAAATTCTTACAGATGATGTTATCTTTTAGCAAGACAATAACTTCTAGAAGAGGCTGGACTTGGTTTGAAGAGCAAGATATCAAGTTTTTGAATTAATCTGTACAATCTCCTGACCTCAATCCAATTGAACACACATGGAATCATCTCAAAAGGCTCCTTTTAGGTTATGAAAGAGCCCCTAAAGGAGTTTATGAATTGTGGAATAGACTGGGGATAGACCAGGGGAAGATTTCTATGGAAGAGTGTCAAAAATGAATAGAAAGTATATCCAGAAGGATCCAGGCAGTTATCAAGGCCAAGGGAGATCATACCAAGTACTTAATACCATATCTTATACAAAGTCAAAAAACTGTCCCAATGAGTTGTCATTTTGAAACGGCTGCTAATTCATCAGATCTTAACCAAATCTCCTGAATCTTGGGTCGATAGAAAGCCAAGAGCAAGCACTTTATTTCATATACTCATAATGTAGGGTAAGGATTAGTTGTTATTGAGCACCATTGACATTAGTGCAAAATATGCAAACATTGGGACAGTTTTTTGACCAACTGTAACGTAGCTCAAATAAGAATTTCTAGTGCTCTGCCTGACCATGGCCTTGCTATGAAGCAGCTGAGCAGAAAAAAGAAAAATAGATTTCAGCTCACCATTGCAGTTGCATGCAATACAGATGGAACAGAAAAACATGAGCTATTTTTTATTGGGAAAGTAGCAAAGCCATGGTGCTTCATGAAGAGAACACCCAAAGAGCATGGATTTTATAATTGTAACAATAAGAACGCGTGGATGACTTCAGAGCTCTTTGAAGAGTGAGTTCAGTGCTAAATTCACCTTCAGTTCAAAATCACTAATGATGTTACAAACTCACCACTAGATGGGTAAAAAAACTTGACATGAAAATGAGGCACAAAAGGCAACATATTCTCCTGTTGCTTGACAATTTCTCAGGGCACTCTACATATACATATCCTATGAACCATCAAATATTCAGATTGAATTTTTCAAGCCAAACATGACTCCATTTGTTCAACCATGTGATGCAGGGATCATACAATGCTTTAAGGCATTGTATCATCATAATTTCAGTGAAAGAGCAATTAATTGAGATGAAGCTGGTGAGAGCAACATCTACAAAATTAATCTTCTCAAAGTGATGATATTGGCAAAGGACACTTGGGATACTGTCACATCAGAGACCATTAGGAATTGTTGGGATCATACAGGCATCCAACCATGAGTCATTGCCATTTCCATATTTCAAAGATGTACTCAACTGTCACAGTGAAAGCTACATCACAAGCAATAGATTGGAACACTCCATTGGCTTATCATCATCATCCCAGTCAACAACACCACATGCAGATCCTATGGCATGGAAGATTATTCATGAATTTGCAACAACCAACCTCTCATTACCTGATGCAGAAATCTGTCTCAAAGCCCATCTTGGTAACCATTACAATGATGCAGATTGGCAACCAGCCCTTCACACAGTCATGGATGCTGAAGGTGATGCTGAGGCTGCTCTGGCAGCCATCAAACCTCTTGAGCAGGCCACAATGCTCTGACTGGGTCTCAAAATTCAAATCTCACTCCATCCAAAGGAGTTTCTACAGCTGAAAGCAGTAGAGGATGGGCTAATGGATCTAGTTACATAGTGATCTCAAATCATGAAACCACATATTCAGTACCCCACCCACTCTTGACAAACTCTTGGATCCCCCAGAGGAGGTTGAAATCCATGAAATGGATCTTTTTATGATGGGCAAGAAGGGTGAAGATGAAGTTGTGGCTGTTGTTTGCCATGAAATTGCTGTGGAGAAGGGTGATATCATTGAGATTGATTCCGATGATGAACTGGATAACAACCCTATGCCAAGCACTACGAGGATGCGAGCAATGGAGATGTGCAAGGAACTTGAGAGGGCAGTATTGGAGCATGGTGAGGTTGATGACTTGGATTTAGTGAGGCAGTTATGCCATTTCTGTGCCCACTTGTGTCAACAAGGGTCTGCCAAAGTGAAGCAGACAACACTTGATAAATTTGTAAAGTGTACCACTGAGCCTTGTGATAGTGATGTCACAAAATTGTCACACATTGTTATCTTGCATATCCATCAGATTGCATAACGAGTGTCAGGGTCCAGACTCTATGCATTTCGAGCATATCAACTGTAATGTTAATAACACCAATCTCTCACAGGTGTGAAAAAATTTTGACTTTTCAATAGTACCCTATATCACAACCACCAATTCTGTTGATTGTCATCCCTTTGTCAAACTAGTTTAGGTGTGTAGTAGCACCTTTATTGCATCTGACTGTATCTACTGTACACCTTCGCCAGTTTACCAATGATGCTGCCTCCTCTCTTTCCTTGCATGCCTTCACGAGCGAACCGTTCGAAGTACACGGTTGGCTTTCTGGAATTCCCACGGATTGCTAATCCGCTTACCGCCACTCGGACAATTCCATCGTACGCCTCTCTGCTGGGGTTTGCTGAAGAGTCGCAACCGCTCCTCTTAACTAACTCCACACTAACAGTTGTAATGGCAACTAATGTCGTTGTTAGCCAGCAGCTCTTCTCTGGTAAGTTTTAATTTTCAGTCACTAGACTTGTCATAGTTCCTGCACGCTAATCGGTGTTCGCCAGGTGCGCTCTCTGGATTTGCTTCAGCAGTATTACTTCAGCCTCGTAAGGGTAACGTTTCATGCTGTTTTTCTTGACTACTTACTACATTCAGTGGACTTGTTGAAAACGCGAGTCCAGCAAGGTGATTCTGCACCTGGTTCTCGGTGAGAGAACTGGGTACTTGACTCCTCATCTCTAATGCTCACTGTGCAAAAGGAATGCAATTCTTATCTGGAAAACTGCACGAGAAATAATCAAGCAAAACGGGTTTGTAGGTTTGTGGCGAGGCACGGGTGTTTCGCTCGTTCGGTGCGCTAACGCCATTGACTATATTTCACTCTTCTGACCGACTTCTGGAAGGAACGTTCCGGGAGTAGCTCTCTACTTCACTAGCCTGACACATCTGCGTTCGGCAATGGCGCGATCTCCACACTTCTCGGTCTCGACGGTTACGAGGAAAGAGGATACTAAGAGTGTCTTGCCGAAGCTGACCAACCAGGGTAACCTGCTTGCTGGCGCGACTGCGAGGGTCGCAGTGGGCTTTCTGCTGAACCCGTTCTCGGTTCTAAAAGCACGGTTCGAGGCACGCTGTATTATCCGTCAATTGTTGCATGTGACTTACTGTCAACAGAGCGAACATTTCAAGTACCGAAGCTTGACTGGATCTCTTGTTTCCATTGTTCGTACAGGCCCCAAAGAATTGATGCGTGGATTCGTCGCGTCTTCTCTACGGGACGCACCATACGCAGGACTATTTATCCTACTCTACGAGGCGGTCAAGCGAGAGTCGAGCAAGTCCACATTTCCTGGTTTAACTCGGGTCTAAAGTATCCTTGACAGGTAATCTTATACCGAACGCATACGCCACCAGCATACATAGCTTCTCTGCAGCTGCGGCAGGTGGCATCGCAACGATGGCTACCCACCCTTTCGATGTTATCAAGGTACTTTTCCGACACTAAACGTACACATATTATTGAAAAGTATTAGACCAAAATGCAAGTTCGCTCTGAGCATCAATATCATGGCTTGATATCTACCACGCGTCGAATATGGCAGGTACGTTCTCCGATTTCCTCTCCCGATGTTCTGTGGTAAATACATCTTCTATAGCAACGAGGTATCGTAGGTTTCTTTGACGGAGCATCTCTCCGCATGTCACGCAAGATTTTAAGTTCTGTAGTTGGATGGACAGTTTTCGAGGGCATCCTTCTCGTTATGCAAAAATCATGACATTAATTGTAGATACCCAACCAACTAGATTGCAACTAAGAATACTGCTTTTGAACGAATTTCGCAATCGTCTGCAGCTGAATATTTGATGTCCCTTCGTAGATGGCTCCCTATCGCACATCAAGTGGTGCTTGGTTGAGCACGTGGTGCACTGTTTTCGAAGCAATGCCACTCACTATTTTGGAGTCTCGCCAGAATTTCTCGATCCCAGTCTCTCGAGTGAATCCAACCCCCCCGGCCCACTCGATAGCCTGACCAGAGACCCGCTGGGCGATAACACTTGCCCAGTACTTGGCCATTGCAGCTTCCTTGGCGAACGGCTTGCGCTCTTCCTTCCTTCGAGCAGCATTATAAGTTAACAGGCGAGCCGACTCTATCTCTACTGCTGCCTGTGCGATCTGGAATGCCATACCCTGAAAGGTGCCAACGGGTTGACCAAACTGTGTACGTTGATATGTATAGGGGACAGCCTTGTCGAAAGCGCCTTGAGCAAGTCCGAGCATTTGAGCCGCGATGCCTATTCGACCTGTGCACTCAACCATTCAAAACACGTCAGGTGAACGAAGCACACGAAAATATACCCTCATTCAAGATTTCAATTGCGATTTTGTAGCCTTTACCTTCTCCCCCTATAACGTTCTCCGCAGGTATACGCAGGTCATCAAAGTTGAGTGTACACGTCGAGGAAGCACGGATACCAAGCTTCTCTTCCTTCTTTGCTATTTTGATGCCCATGTCTTTAGTTGCGATGAAGCAAGTTATGCCCTTATATCCCTTGCTCGGGTCAACCTAGGGTAGAGTTGATAGAGCATATACAAGAAACCACAACCGCGATCTTACGTTGGCGAAGATGAGGAAAATCTCGGCCTCATATGAGTTGGTGATCCACATCTTGGAACCATTAATGACCCAATGGTCACCGTCTTTCTTTGCGCGAGTTTGCAGTGCAAATGCGTCTGAGCCAGAGACAGGCTCGGACAGGCAGAAAGACCCAAGCTGAGCACAACTGTTAGGTACAAAAACGACGCTGCAGACCTGAAGCAATGCACCTTGGATTGAGAGAGTTGCGGAAGCCATCTATCTTGCTGTTCCTTTGTTCCATATTGCCTCAAGATGGTATTCACTAAGGTATTGTGGACGTCACACATAACTGACACAGAGGGATCGACTTTGGCTAGTTCCTCGATCGCTATTATGGCCGACGTAAACGAAGACTCAGCGCCGCCATGAGCAACACTTGTTTCGATTCCCATGAGCTACTCAGTCGACAAGTGAATGACAACTCAGCAGGTCGGCGTGGCAGGATGACATACCCCTTGTTCAAACAGCCCATTAATAATCGCTGGGTCCATACTTTCTTTCTCGTCCATTTCACGAACTTTGGGCGCGACGACTTCGTTGGCGAATCGCTTCACTAGGTGTACTGCTCAGTTCACAGCGAAACGATGACGGTGTAATGACTACCAGAGTCTCTGAGCATTTCCTCCTCTTCTGTGAACGTATCGAGTGAATTCAGAGCGAAGCTCTCTGTAGAGCGCACACGTGAAACAGTGAAATTTCTATAGGACGATGGCAGCTTCAGAGAAGGAAGACAGAACTTGGCATTCGTCGGCGAACCTGATAGTGCACAGGGCCATGGGATGAGGCCTGAGGGCCCTTGTCGAACGAGCAGCAGCGCGGAGCATGATAAAGCGAGTCGAGGATCCGGCGATTTCAACGTCCAAAAATATGGCAGAAGAGGAGCGAACCGGAAAGCGAACCGAGAACAAAGGGGTAGACTTTCGGAACTCGGCGAGGCATCCGATTTATGTAACTTGTTACTTTGGGAGAATGATTTCGAGTCTCCTCCACGCCCATTGTCCACAGACGCCGACGTCGACACTCACTCATGCACCTCCGTCATTCACACCGCGTTGACAACGACGTTGATTGCACGACCAATCGCTCGGTTACCATTTGAAGTGCACCACCTCGAGTCAGATATCCAATTCACGGACACCACTAGTATGTACTACCTCAGGCTGCGAGAGATATCTCGTCCCCTCGACGCTACCAAATATTTCCACGACTGAAAACAATGATCGATGACGGCCCTTTGCTATTACAATGTTCGGAAGAAGCTAATGCCACCAGTAGACCATAGGAACGATACCCCGAGGCAATCGTATTAAAACGAAAACAAACATGACTCCGTAATTAGAAGAGCTGAAACATAAGACAATAGAGACTGCTTGGACAGAGTGGCGAAATGAAAGTGATAAAGGTCGTGAAGTGGCGTGTAGCATCGAGTGTAGCGCCCGTAATTCCCCGCTTCCGCAAAGCGACCCGTTCATGCAGTGGCATCTCCAGTCTTGCCATTTTCTCCAGACCCACGGGCTTCACCATTGGTTCCTCGTCCCTTGTTAGTGAGACCAGCGGCTGCAAATCCTCGCGCCACAAAGCTACCCCGACCACCCCGGCCTCTCGGGCCACCACGGCCGACGGCCCGGTCCTCTTTGTCAGTTGCAATTTTGATTTCCACCGGAGACTCGTTGATTTTCTATAACTCAAACGTCAATGCTTGAGCATCGGCGGAGGCGATCACGCATTACCTCGTTATTTTTTTCAAGACCAATTTTCATGGCTTCCCCGTCCCCAAACTCGACATATGCTATTTTCTGACTTCGTCCTTGGAGGGTGTGGGGGTATGATACACGCACAATCTATATCCTGCGGTTAGCAGGTAAAGCATTGTTATCCGGTGAATCACATACGCCTGATTGTTCTCCACCAAAAAATTCCCGCACCTCTGCCTCGTTAGCAGGTACTTGAAGACGAACGAACAAGGTCCAGGATTGCTTGTAGGCTCGTCTCGATGTTGGAGTGCGCGTGCCAGCACTATCCGTCGTTGGCGACTTCAGGCCAGCTTCCAGAACATCAGGGGTAGGCGCTTTAGCAACTTCGTCTGAAACTGGGGTTTCTTTGCCTGACTTAGGTTGAGTTGAAGATGGTTCAACTGGAGATGCGCTAGTTTCAGCCCTCTCTTCAGCAGAATCCTTCTCTTTGGTCTCTCGTTCCGCACGGTCTTTCCTCTCCCTTTTCTCCCTCTTTTTCTGCCTTTCCTTTTCAGCTTTATCAGAGGGAGGTCCTGTCGGTGTACCGTTTGTCCTAGTTTGAGGAAGGCTCGACGCACCCTCCTTTGGTGTAACCGAGACAATCGGAGACGTTACAGCAAGTGGAGACTTGACTTCCTTGACGGTTGGTGAGACAGGCTTTTCCGTGGGCGCTGGTGTCGAACTTTTTGTCGATGCGTTCCCTGCAGCGTTTGGTAGAGGAGAACTGGTTGAATTAGGTGTGTGTACGACGGTGCCGGGAGTAGCGGTGCGACGATACGCATAATTGAAGCCTAAAAGACGTCAACAAGGGCTGCTCATCAACAAAGTCACCTGCCTTGGCTCTTCAGCTCAGAACTGATCCTGCCTTCCTTTATGTCCAGGACAAGGCAACCAAAGGCAGCATCGCAGAGATTCCAGTTCCAACAATTTTTCCAGGCAGGCTCCTCGCCAGTAGCCGTGGGCGGCGCGCCTGTTTGCGCTTGTGGCTGAGGAATGCGTTCGATGACGGACAATGCCTTGTCTAGAAGAATTCGCTGATGTTCATCGATGACATTATCGACCTGGGTCTTGACACTATCCCAAACTTTGTCAAAACCTTCCTTGCCCACGAGTAGCTTGTGACGGAAACCCTCAAAGTCACCTTGCACGCTGAACTCGTTGTAGGAACTGGCATATCGGAAGTGGAGACCAGCAGAGATGGTGAGATCAGCCTTGAGGATAAGAGCAAGTTGGGAAATGATTCCCTCTCGGCCGGGGCTTGCATGGGTGACAAGAAGACGCGTCTCCGAGGGATCAAACACGCGATGAGCGGTGTCGACAAGCTCGCCAATCTGGAGAGCGGTGGTCCACATGGTGCCCTGACCACCGGCAATTGTAGCATTTCCGTCCCCATTATCGAACATTTTGTGTGGAACGAGTGCACCTCCTAACCCGAGGAGACGCAATTTGACACCGCCCACGTCTAGGCAGCGCGTCGTGGCTTCGTCTACCACGTGCAAGTTATCGATGGCATAGGCACAGGTGCGAAATTTTTCTAGGATGACAACATCTTCACAGGCACCCCAAACGGTGAACACGGGGATTTGTAGTTTGATTTGGCCAGAGAGGAGAAGAGGGAACTCGGATATGAGGGAGATGTCTACGGTGGAACGAATGGCAGCGGGGGTATTGTCCGGGGACAGGAGATGGGTGCGCTGAGCAGTGGCAATGAGGGGAGAATACATTGTGAGGTGGCGGAGGGTACGGTCATTGACTCTCCCTAGGCTGCTGCTCTCTAGGTAAGGACGGACGCGTCAGAGGAGAACAGGAGCGGAAGGGAGGACGGAAGTGCGGATCACTAACCAAAGAAACCGAAATCGCCGGTGTGTATGATCGCTTTTGCGTTGGCCTCGCGCGCGAGATCATTGAGGGCGGAAAGTCGGCCGCGGATGTCTGCGATGCAAAGAATGCGACCGTGGACAGTGTCAAGCAGTTTTGTCTGCGTGTTGACCTGGTTTAGTTGGACTCTGGGATGGGGAGAGGTTGCAGGACGGGTCGAAGTCGAGGCGGGGCGGGACGTGGGCTGCATATTTTTTTGATGAGGATTCACAAAGGCAGACTAGCACCGTACTGGCGAGTGGCGCTACATCGCCCTTTACCTCGTTTATATTATGTAATTAGCTATCTCCCACTTTGGAGTCATCCTCGAAAATAAATAAATATTCCACATTCACAGTGGCGACGACGTTCGCGACGATGAGCTCTTGAAGGTCGCGGAGCGAGCGCAGGACCGTCCCCGTACATCGCCCCGCCCGTCCCCGGGCCAATCTGTTGCTGCAGTGGATTTACCTGCCCCTGCGGACACGTCCCATCTCACTTGCCCTGGTTCACGTCCGTCTGCATGGCTCACAAACACGACGGTCATCCTGCTGTGTACCCGTCCGCGCCGCCAGTTCATATCTCCACTCCGGTGACGCCCTCAGACAAACTCCTCTCTTCCGTGATTTCCTTGCCGTCCAGCTCTCGAGTAGCTTACGCAACTTTCGTTCCCGCTGCAGATGGCCCTTCCTACGACCTCCTCGAATTCGGCCGCAGACAATTGGTGTCGCGGAATGACTCCTCCACTCTCCTGGATTCGATATTACCCCATGTCCACATCGACAGCGCCTCTTCCGCGCTCCACGTTTTCATGTTTACATCCCTTAATCACTCAGATGCCTGTCTTTCCTCGCTGAGGGCGATATCTTTTGATGGGCTTGTTGGTATGTGTTTTTTCGATTATCAGAAACTTTCTGCGACGTTTCCCTACTTCCGTTTATTCCTATGATTCGCGACTCATAATACTCCCAGTGTCGGATGCTTCACTTTTCGACCCCCAATGTCTCTATCCTTGTTCATTCGAGTGCGCAGCCAAGCTATCTCCTTGTCTCCTGTGTCATGATCCAAAACGCTCTCCAACTAGCGATCCAGGTTTCTCCGCAGCCAACCTTCTACCTCGCAAGCCCCTCCGCATTATTTACTCTCATTTTATAAACGCTCTTCGGACCCGGATTATTGACGACGTTACCAAGAGTGCAGTTGGTGGACGTTCAGCTCACCGGTTGATGGATGGATTTTTACTCGCATCTTTGCCCGTCTCTAATGAATGGGCTACTAACTGGCTCAGTGGAGCAAGGCTCAGGTAGGTTTCAAGTTTTGAAACACCACTTGACGCTGACTCACATAGACCACTTGTACATTGCCAACTCGAGGTGTACCTCAGCGCAACCAGATTAGAGGTATACTCCCACCTCCGGCCGACGGAACTTCTGCCCTTGGATTTTAGTCACCCATTAACTGCTGGCACACCGATAACACTCCTGCCCTTTGGAGTTCCATCGTACTACTTGTCCACATACAATGGCCCTACGTCAGGAATCACCTCCCAATTTGAACAATCACTTACGGGACTTGGTGTTGGCGAATGGAAATCCCCCTCCCCTATATCATATTTCGAGAGACAGAGTACTTTTCGTTCAGGTAATTCTAAACGGACGAGCCCTACTTATGTCATCGCCTGGGTAGCAGTGCAAAACAAGCAAGGGGAAGACAAGGGAATAGCCATCATCTGGCCGTTACATCTTAGTCTCGCGTTTATACCCTCTTCTCAGTCTGCTCATGCTCGGCGTCCTCTCCCTCACCTACCAGATCTGGCCCTTCAACTTCGACCCTCACCACCTCCCCCTCCGTCCCCAATCGACCTTACCATTTCTTCTGCCGGCGAAGCAGATACCCACGTTGTCCCTACTCCCTCAGTACCTGGTGGGCAACCCATTTCGCGTCGTTCCTGTGCATCACCCACGTCAGAGTCTGTTCGTGCGTTCCGTTGCCTGACTCTTTCAAAGTCATCAAAGGTCGAAGGGGTAGTTTCGGAAATAGGAATGTACGTGGAATCCGTCGCAAAAGAACGCGAAAGGGAACGCGAGCGCATTCGAAAAGAGCGTGAAAATGCACAATCATCCGCTTCCCCCCGAACTATGGCAACACCGTCCACCAGCACCAGTGCTCTGGCTTCGACTACTGTCATTACGACCAGCAACTCCCCAATGGCTCCTTCTCCCATTAATGGGAGCCTTACGACAGGTGAAACTCAGGGACTGACAAACTCTGTCCAAGCAGCAGCGGTGGTCACGCCAGGTGCAAATCTTCCCTTACCCTACCCTTCCCCCCCTTCGACCGTCGGAAAGGCAACCGCACAACCTGTCACCTGTGGTGTGGAACCTGTCCTTCTCCCCTCATCCTTTGTATCGCAAACAGAATCCCCGTCGTTACCTCTTGCTCCACCTTTCGATCCATTTGGACCTATCGATGCCAACTGGGCACAGCCTCACAATGATTTTATGAACCTAGGCGAAACGTACGATATGGGTTTCGATATGAATGTCGACGATATGGGAGCTGGAGGTGCCGGTGGGACCACGAGTACAGTCCATGCTAACATGGATTTTGAGGATGGGTTCACCTTCACCGAAGACGATTTTGATTTCTTTGATCGACCGTCAGGGACTTCTCGAGCTTCTCGGGCCACCGCACCTTCGCTTGAAGAGCCCTCTAGCGTTCCACCTTTAGGATCTACCCAAATGGGACTCACCTCATCGATTCTTGCAGACAGGACTTTCCCTGTGACCACCTCATTTACTACATGTCAACAACACTCGTCGCCATTTGCTACCAATGGAGTCGTGGACTCCTTCACACCCCGGTTATCCGAGCTGTATCACATGCAAGATATATCGACAACCGGAACGGATATGGCACTACCGTCCCCAGGACCTACCCCAAATTCAGAACCGACAACACCTCAAGTGAAATTGTCTCTTGATCAAAAAGGATCTGCAGTTTTATCCAATTTTTTTGATCCAATCCCATTTGCACAGAGCCATAGACTGTCTGATTCCAAATACCACATGGGCAAATTTGCCCTTCCCAGTCCGCCGGATGAGGAGGACCGAACTCAGCCAATACCTCCCCTTCCGTCACCCACTCGAAACAACCATTGGAAATGCCGATACAATGACGCGACTGACCCACGTATTGGCCTTGTAAAGAAGTTGATTGGGGTCAAACGAAAGAGTTTTGAACAAGGATCCCGCAGAATGAGACGGCATAGTTGGTTACAGCATGACTTGGATCTACAGGAATTCATTCCTGGCGACGCAGACGATAACTCCGATAAAGCTTCGGACGATGAGGATATTGAACCTGCTATCCCTTCTCGAACCACAACACCCCCTCCTGCGTATCTGCCCCTCGGACCAACATTGCTGCATATGCAATTTGCTCACCCTTATTTACTTCCCCTTAGTAAGCCCTTACGACCGCCCGGTGCAGCAGTAGCACCTATGACGATGCCGATACCTGTCCCGACCTCTGTCCCTACTCCTGTATCGCCTGCAGCTGCGCTTGGTGCCACGTCGGAGAAGTCGAAGTCCCTCGAAGCCACAGGAAGCATGATTGCTAGGGAAGTCGTCGAGAACAGCGTATTTGCTGATGGGTGGCGAGCCAACCGCTGCCATTATATACCGTGCACGCAATCAGATATTTGGCCCGCTGACGTGTCGAACTTGGCCCAGATCATCTGTGGTCTCCCTGCCCTTGAGGGTCCGGTTGAGCTGCAGACTTTCTTGCATCATGGTATGCACATTGGCTGTCGCTAAAATCAGTTTACTGACCTCTTCCTATCCAAGAAGCTGGAGCATCATCGGACCAAGTGCTTCTTCAGCGTATGGATACACCGATGATCTCAGTTGGTAAAGGTGACTCTATTATTCAAGTGTTACCTACATCTTTACGCTTCTGGGAGAAACTCGGGTTGACACCACGAGCGGGCAAGAAAGATCTTTCGGCTTTTCTCTTCTTTGAAGACAATGGTTTGGACAAGCAACTAATGGCGGAAGCCTGGCTGAAGAAGCTGTCTGCAACATACAGCGTGCGCACCTTTGTCAATTTGTTCGAATAGCTGCGGAATCTACTCCTAGGCACGCCAGCTTGGTACCCACGTTCCTGGAAGTCATTCCCTCTGCTCCGTGGATGGCATCTTTGCACTGCGGCTAGATGCCCTTCGCAAACATCTAGGCATGAAATACATTCAGTCATTGATTCTTACTGACTATTGTACACTAGCTTCATTCGCTATAGACCTACCTCCTAAACCAGCCAGTGTTGTCTTTTACATTGCAATTCCAGACTCGGCGTTGACGCTCGCATCGCCTCTACTTCGACAAATTTCTTCTGCGATGAAGAGACTGCAGAAGGTTCGTTCTGAGCATCCAATCACCCTGCAACTCATACCCGAACATCACATCACATCACACAACCTTGGAACTACTGACTTCGAAAAGCTCTGTTTTTCCGTATATCACCGTGTTCCTCAGCCGGTCGACCGAACGATGTCACGTAGAATCTTCGATACCGGCAAAGAAACTCGTGGATTATTCCGGGACCCGGCGTTTATACTTGCACGACCGCCAAAGCCTGTTGTGCACTTCAGTTTAGGCCCAGTTCGCACATTGGACGTACTGGACCGTCATACCTTCCTTCACATTGGCTATAGGTTTTCGGCGTGTGGAAAATGGCTCTTAACTGCGTGTGTCGACCAGCGCGGGGAATCTTGTGACCTTGGGAGCTGGTTAACTCAGGATGAGGTCGAGACGTCAGCGGTCCTGCAGGTTTGGGACTTTGCACTACAGGCTGCCCGAAGAACCAACATAGAATGGCGATTAGTGATATCTAAACTCGGGCCTATGTCGCCTGCAGAGCTCGACGGTTCGTTTTTTGTCGAGATTCTCAGAGCCATTCCTGAGCCTCTCTTGAATCAGCTTGGATTCGCCACTTGTCAGCGGCGTTACCCCTCTGCCAAGATCTCGCTCCTTTCCATGTCACCATTTTATCTGTCGACCAAACCATATCTTGGTCACTCACCCCATTATGCCAGCCTAGCACGGGACAACAAACACCCTCACGACGTGTTGCAGGAAAAGATTCGTTCTCCAAGTCATTATATACGGATGTGACCACAGCCACCACCTACGCCGTCTACCCTACCAGTCGCATACCCTTGTCCCCCCCTCCACCCCATCCTTGGGCCGATTGCTCGTTCATTCCTGATGACGAAGGCACCGCAAGCAGTGAAACAGCTTGCCCCATCCTTCCCGTTCGTTCGACCATTCTTCTTTATATTCCACTCAAGCGCCAAAGTTCTTCATGTTCGACTCTTCACATCCACTTCCTCCATGGCTGTAAATCACCAGGGTCGTCGCTTCTTATCCCAGATGATGTCACCCACCGCGAGATAACGCGAAACTATTTCGAGCTTGCTGTCCTCGCAAGTTTACAGGGACCCTTTGGATACCCTATCCTCCCATTGCATCTGTCTGCACTCGAATCAATGCAAGATGCTCTTCGGCAGGAATTTGAATAGCTGCCAGGCCCTCGCTATCTCGGTTTTGCCTTTGCTTTTTTAGATGTCCCTTCTACTATACTGCTTGCATGCCGGCCTCCTTCCTGCATTACTGTTGTATCCCTACTTGTCATATGATCGCATCTTTTATCGTTCCTTATGTGTACGCCAGTGTAGTGCTACTCGAAGCTAATATAATGATGATTCTTGGGTTCTACTGTGTCTTTTTCTCTTGAGCGCTATAATCCTTTGGTACCTCGGACCGCACAGTGGATTGTATACTAGCAAGCGCACTGATGCCAGCCATGACAATTGGCACCAAGATGAAAAACACGACAAGGAGAGAAGTGATGAGAGCTGGCGTGAGGAGTTGGTAATTATGAAGGATACCCCCTTTAGGCGACGCAGCAGCGGCTGCGCTAGGCGCCTCTGGCGGCGAGTCAAACTCTGACAACGAAGGAAGCTGACGACGTTCCAACGGAATATGTGAACCGGTGTAGATGACGAGGTGGCTTGAAGTAAGGGCAGCGAGTCTGTCAAGCTCCTGCGAGAGAAGCCGTTCTGGACGTGTGAGGAATGAGAGATGGAAGGTGGACAATCCAGCCAACACGAACCGTGCTCGGCCATCACAGTTTTCCTGTACTTTGAGGCTCCTTCGATCGGAGGCATCGAAATAGAAACGACGTGTTTATTATCTGCATCAAAGCCCCACTCCCCAGAGCCCGGGATAACGTCGATGGCGATCGAACCACACTGTTTGGTGACGAGTGTGGCTGTCTCGGGGGCGGGGGAAGACCACAGACTGCGTTCGACATGAGGTAGCTGGCGCGAACTCGGCGCGTCCTTGATCAGAGTCGCAAGTCTACACGAGGGATCGAGAGTCCGCAGATCAGCACTGTGTACCTGTACGAGTTCGTCATTCTGGATAGCACGATACGTGTTCGGGCGGCAACATACTCCCGGATGGTCCACCACGACAATAGCGTCATACGAACAAAGATCTCCACTAGAGACGATGGCTTCTAGCAGCGTATCGTGGTTGGGGTGCGTCCCAGGAGTGAGGTTGTTGAGTGCATCCGACCTAGGTGGGGAATGCTTAAGCCTTGAACGGGGATTTAAACACAGCTCAACAGTGATACCTCTGGGACGACCAAGAAACGAAAGGAACAGTGTTCGAGAATGCGAATACACCAGAGAGTGGCAACAAGGCCAGCAGAGCTACACGCGCAGCCATTGTTGGCGACAAACCAGTAAATCCGAAGTTCCACAAACGACTACATAGGATTACATAATCGCACAGTGCTAGCTCGGAAATTCTCCCCTCGACAAGCCAACACGCATGGCCACAATCCCTTCGCAGGCAAAGTCAAAGCAGCTCAGAGCCTGTCTGCTCTGTTCGATAATACAGCATCCTATGGATTTCAGAAAGAGTGGTTGCCCTAATTGCGAGGAGATCATGCAGGTTCGTGTTCAAGTCTGTCATCATATTTGACCTGACGGTCCCTGCCCAGATGAAAGGGTCTCCAGACCGCATAGCCGTCTGCACCACGACATACTTTGATGGTATCATAGCAGTCATCGACCCGGAATCCAGTTGGGTGGCTCGATGGCAAAGAACTTGTACGTCAATTGCATCTTTCGGGCTTTTTCGGACGTGCCTGACATCTTGCAGCCAAGTACGTGCGGGGCATGTACGCCGCGCGAGTCAAAGGTCGCGTTCCAGAAGACGTTGAAGCCGAGCTTGAGAGTCGAGGTATCAAATACCGACCAAGAGACCAAACGGATCAAGACTGAACGCTCAGCGTGCACAACGCTGTCTTTCATTTGGCATATCTGAATTCGCAAGGCAAGGTACTCTTTGTTCGTTGATGTCGTGCCTTGGAGAGCAGATTCATAAACGATGCGACAAGATCAGATCTCAAATTCGGGGCTATGGAGGTTCTGCCGTACATAGGATTCATACATTCCATGGTAGCATCAGGTTCGACCTCAGGATCGGTTGTCTTGAAATGATTACAGGCCACCGGGATGTGGCAAAAATCCCTCCAAAGGCATGGTTGAACTCCAGACCAGATCACCGGGAAGCACGACTGACTCGGCTGCTCAATGATGCCCCAATCGGCCGCCACATCCGAAATCGAAATGACACAATAGATCATAGGCCAGTTTAGAATGATCTCCTAGATTTCGGCCGTGCCGTGAGGGACCACCACTTTCACGCTGCAAATGAGTGGGTTTTGCGATTGTAAGGCTGATTCTTCAGTACCGGATGAGTACAAACGAAATGCTTTGTGGCGTGCTACGGTAATGGTTCTATCAGATACAGCGGGAAAGTAGATACACTGATTACGGGTGGTTATAAATAAAGTGAGAGCTCGTTGTGTTGCAACGGCTATGTCTGCTTCCCGTCCGTCATATAATTATTAGCTCGTTACAACAGCTCGTGCAGAATTTGATCGTAACGATGGGGTAGATGAGCACTGTTCAAGGTGGAGACATGGTATGTCACACGACCATAAAAAAAGCGTACCTGAGCATATTCTTGGAGAATACAATCTGCGAAAAGACTCTCTCAGTGTCCAGTACCTCAAACAGTCTGACTTTTGCTGCCTCTTTGCCGGAACCCACGGACGACAACCTTTGTGAATGGGGCAAATCCCCATCTCTACGGGCCCAGAAGACGCGGCCTGGAGGATATAGATCGGCCATTTGCATGTTAGCTTCGAGTGTCTTCCTTGTCGCTAGGAACTTTCCACGCAACAAGTCACAGCTAAGAAACTCTAATCAGGCTCATTGTGAGAAACGTGCTCACCCAGTGCATATCCTCAGAAGAGCCATCACCACTCTTCCATTGTCTCGTGCGATGTGTCACGACAGAGTACCCTTCCCGTCCACCACTATCATTCGCATCGCAAAGCCATAAAGCAGCATTTCTGATATCGCGGACAGAACCCAACGACAGTCGAGACACAATATCATCCGAATAGACGAAAGAGACAATCAATTTGGACGCTAGGCGACTCAAGTCTGCATCGGTGAGACATCTAGCAAACCAGGTCAGGATGGCAAATGCGAAATGTCAATGAGTTTGACATACGGCGGTGCTATACAGTACACGGAAACGGGACGATCAACCGGAAGACCGCTTGATGAGACGGTAAGGCACGTAGTCGAATCAGCCCACATCTTCAAAGAGGTCGGATTTGTAACACGGCATTTACGATATATATTTACTCACCAATGCCAAGAGGGCGGCTACGCCAGCTCCAAGAGAGTGTCCACACAGTATCAGTTCTGCTCCACGACAATGAAGCACGACTCGGATGTCAGAAATATAGTGGGAACATGAGAGTCAACGAACCATAATCCGGGTTCCGGCTCAGTGCATCCATCACAGCAAGATGTACCGGCTTTCCAATTTCTCCCATGACCCTCGCCATCCGGAGCATACCACCGTGGACATGGTAACGCGGACGTTGGGGTGGCGACGACAGGAACGAGGATCGTCTGCGTCTGTGACAACACCCTGAATCTGGGAATGGAACCTTGGCGTCTGGTCCATGATCCTCTGCTACCAAGGTATTGAACGCTGGTTCGAATTCCACCGGTTCGCATGTCAGGTCGACTGCTAGCTCATTCAGGGACATGGTACCTATTCCCATGATCCCTCGTCAAATGTTCTTGACACCTGTGACCCGTAATCGATATACGTACCGCGAAGAACGAGAACGACTTGACAACGATCATGATCAGTAAGAACCCAGAACCTGGGCATTTGCCGTTCAATGCCGATCACGGCTGTAGCGCGCATACGAGATTGCATATTTTGAGTATCTGGACGTCCGACATGGACCGACCGTTCGAATATTTCTTTGTCATGCTTGCCCAACAAGATATCCCACCACGAATACTCTATATTATCTTCCAAGGAAGGGGGTAAAGTTCCAGATGTACCTTCGATTTCAGCTTCTGCGTCGTTGATGGCCTTTTCCAACTGTGCTTCCTCGGCCTCTTTCTCATTTGATACCGTAGGGGCTTTGGCACGAACAGATGGAGAAGCAAACAACGGTGACACCCCGAAGAACAAGAGGCTAGCTCCACCGTATCCTGCGAGAACCATTTTGGAAAATCGTCTCAAGTTCATCTTGACCTCCTCCGTTGGCCTGGAGCAGTGTTCTGGGCGCGCATCCCTCCACCGTGAGGACGTCACGGATGATATAGACAGTCGGGAGAGTACGCTCGCGGATCGTTGTCTTGAACTAGTAGTCGGTGCTTCGCCAATATCAGCAGATATGAGTTGACCACGATGACCCGGGAATATGAGGTCCGAAGTAACACGGATACGGGACGGAACGCGTTTAAGTTGAGGACCGGTTGTAGGACTGTGTACCTCGACTTCGCGGAGATAAGGCGACCAGCGTGATTCGTGGTGTTCTTGGGTAACTCCCTGAAGTGCAACCCAAGCGATGAGAGCTCTAGCGACGTCTGTGAAACCATATTTCTTGATTGGTATAATGTGACTTGGAGTGGGATTGTCCCACTCCCTCTTCACAAGATCGATAAACGGGCCTAACGAAAAGGATGCCTCACTACTGCCAGGGAATATGATGGAAAGGATATCAATGGAACTATGCGCAGCGCGAAGAGAAGCAGAGGAGATACACTCCCCGAGGTATATCGGAGCGAGTGTGAGCGTTTCGGCAAAGTCAATCGCGCTCGAGAGCGCGCCTTCGACGACGGGAGCGGTGACTTTTCTTCGACCGAGGATGGTATCATCAAAAGCAAGCGCGGTAGCCACTAGTGTGCTGGATGCGACGTTGCGAGCGACAGTGAACTAGAGCGGCATCAGCGGGGATAACTAGCACACGAGCAGAAGGAGAAAGATGATACCCCGAGCCTGGTCGTCCCCTTTACTGCGGAAAAGGCGAGGGCGGTCATCGCGGACGCGACATCGACACCGCGTCTGCTGTATCTCTCCCAGTCACAATTCATCGTGAGCTGCAGGACGAAATGCACGCCAGCCCATGCTCGACGTGTCACTCGTCTGCCAGAAGCGCCAACCAAATCGCGCGTGATTATTCGGGTGGGTTAACATCACAAAATAAATAATTAACATCCAATGTCCTCCCGCTCTGCCTGGCGTGTGTTGCAACGACCTGTAGTGGGTGCCGTCGCTGGTTCCCGTCTGCGCGCGTTCGCTACCGCGGCCCCCATAGACGGCGAGCTTAAACCCTCAAATTTCGGCCAACCGCTCTTTCAGTCACACCCACACCTCTGTGAGCCAACTACGTCGTCACCTGTGGCATGTGCTGAGAGCGGAAAAAAATTCAGTGAGACCACATGAGTTGACACCAGGAATACCTGCCGAGGAGTATGAGCGACGAAGGAAACAGTTGATGGATAATCTCCCGAACGATTCCGTCGTGGTCTCCCTCGCCGCACCAATCAAGTACATGAGCGGAAGTACGTAGCACCGTCTGTCGTCCTCTAGCCTTCCAATATCTTCTCAAGATATCTTGTAGGTTAACCCGTGCTTCAACTTGGCAGCTTCGTTGAACTTCAGTCAGTTACAAGTTTCGTCAGGCGTCTGACTTTTGGTATCTTACGGGCTTCGAGGAGCCAGATGCAGCTGTCATCCTCGGTAAGCTTGGTCGAGAATTCAGACTGGTTCCGCCCTGAAGCCGATGACTAGAGAAGACGTCTACTTTACGTGGCTATCGAATGACTTTATTTTCCAGCGGCAAAGATTCTCTTAAAGAGAAGTGGGAGGGTGCCAGGTACTGCTATGGATGCACATAATTCGTCAAGTCGCTAATAACCCTGTGGTGTCCAGAACAAGCTTTGACGATGCTCTGAGCATATTCAGAGCAGATGATGCACAGTCTATACAAAGCTTCCCTAGTCAACTAAAGTCTCTGACCGGTCTTTACTCCAATATTTACATCGACATACCCAACTCGTCATCGAAACGTTCCCCGCGGACCGCCAAGTCTTTACTACGATATCTCACACCCCTTGTGCAACATAAATCAGAGTACGAGACGGTTGTGGAATCTTTGTCTGCTTCGCGGAGGCACGACTTGGCACCGCATGTTGCTAAATTGCGAGCTATCAAGAGCGACCGAGAACAGCAGGTCATGCGTGCTGCTGCGGACATTAGTGGACGTTCTCTCGCCAAGGTCAATTAGTGTCTTGCCACACTGAAAATTATGGAGGCTGAACGGCGTTCTTCCTTGACAGACCATGCGATTTACCCGCCCTGGCATGTCCGAAAGTGCTATTGCAGCCCATTTTGAGTATTTATGCTGTCTCTCCGGATCACAACGATTAGCATATGTGCCTGTTGTCGCATCAGGGTATATCAACATTCCTCCTTCGCGAACATTGAGTTAATCCGATTTTTAGACCCAATGCACTTATAATACACTATACCTCTAATAATCAAATGGTTCAGGATGGCGAAATGATCCTAATGGACGCAGGATGCGAATTCAAGTCAGTATTAATCACCGTTGATCCTTCCGTTTATTATGCTAAGGCACCCCAGTGGCTACGCATCGGACATCAGTTAGATTCCGCATCTTTTGGAGGTCTGTACCTCAGTCTAACCTTTTCTTGTATAGCACGCACCTATCCCGCCTCTGGAATGTTTACCGCGCCCCAACGGGACCTATACACGGCTGTCTTGAATGCGCAGAAATCACTCATATCCTTATGCACGGAATCTGCCGAACTTCATTTACACCAACTTCACCGCAAGTCATGCGATCTTTTACGAATCGAATTGAACCAGATCGGGTTCAAGCTAGAATCCGGAGATTTAGAAAGAGTATTGTATCCGCATTTCTTGAGTCACCCAATTGGAATAGGTACGTCTTTTTGTTCTTCCTTTTGGGCACGGAACATCCCAAGGGTCGACGGGACTCACAAGATGAAACTTAGATTTGCACGAGTCAGCCCATCTCGGTCGCGGAGACCGGTAAGCTGAACTTATTATTTAAGTGGCGTATTAAAATTATCCACCGCGTGCTAGGTTAAAGGCAGGAATGGTGATCACAGTGGAGCCAGGTAGATCCGCCCAGAGCTTATCTTTCGTTTAATGCTTATTTCCCCAGGCATTTACGTACCCCCAGTATCGCAGTTCCCAAAGGCGTTCCACAACATGGGCATCAGGATCGAGGTATACAACTAGATCCGTGATATGTTCTATGCTCATGTTCCCACAGGACGAGGTCCTTGTTGGAAAGGATTATCCAGTTGTCTTGAGTGTCACCGCCCCCAAGGAGGTTTGTCCCTTTTGCTCAAACGCGAACGATCAACAAATAACCTTGCATCAACATTTAAGATTGTAGACGTTGAGGGCGCATGTCAAGGACAATTAGGGCTAGGGCCCTTCTAAGACATCTTACGACATCGAATTTTATCTAACCTGGAGCAAATCTCGTGCATTTTCAATCCACCAACTCCATGGCCTTCAGAATTTGATCCCGCCTCAACCACTTATCCTCAGGTGTGAAGTACCAACTGAGGAAAGCAAAGATGGTGATAGCTCCGAAGATGACGACAGCCTGCATAACGCCACGTCAGATTGAACATGTGCCTTGTGGAATGATGACTTACAAAGTTGAATGTTTGCGCAGTAACCGGAAAGTAAAAGGGGGAGATATCAACCTTGGGTCAAGCTGAACGCTTATGGCCATTGACACGGTCAACCGAGCACGTACCGCAAAGATCAGAGCGTTGAAAACAGCCGCGCAAACATAGAATGGCTTCGCGTATTTGCCAAGTCTGAAGCGAGAAAACTGAAATCGGTCCGGGGTCATGAAGAGCCGCAGCAGGGCGATGAGTCCATATGCTGCGATAGTCGGAACGCTACCAGCTGACACCAACGACGTGAATGCGACCTGGCTGGGCAAAATCGTGCATAGGATGGCGGCAGCGAAGATAAAAATTACAGTAACTGCATTGCGGGGTTGTCCTTGCTTGTCGACTTTTCCGATCCACCCAGATAGAGGAAGCACACCGTCGCGAGCGACGGCGAACACCAGGCGCGACGAGGCAACAATTGCTACCGTGGTATTCTTTTGGAATCACAAGATCAGTGGGAACGCAGCCTGGCGAACTAGGAAATCCTTTCGCACCATGATGAGACCAAGGACAGCTAGAATCGTCATGAAGATACTGGCTTTCTTACCCAACGCGAGGGCATAGATCTGAACGAACGGCTGCGGGGCGTTAAGAGCGAATACTGTGTTGAGATCTGGTGTGCAGAACAAAAACAAGATGGTGGTGATGAAACCAAGCACCCCTGTTGCGATGGCACTCGTTAAGATGCCTCTGGCTGCGATGACACTGAGAATAGATGAGTCCAGAAGCAATGTCGTTGTCAAAATGTGAACACCTGGCATTTTTAGTTTCCTCAGCAATGTGACCCGACGCATCGAATCCTGTCATCGTCCCGGCTGTAAAGAGGCTAATTTGACCTCGATCAATCTTCCTGAAGATCAGTGGATGGATGATATATAGAACGTACAAGGATAAGATCCAATTCCATCCAGCAGGAGCTCCGGTGCCATTATCTAGTCAAACGGGGGTCAGTGGCCACCACATGTTTCACACCAGCTTGACATACAGGACATTGTGAAAACTTCCGAAGCCGATCGAAATCCATACGTTTTCGAGACACCAATAGGCAGCCAGATAAGACACAAGAAAAAGTCAAGCATGAGTAATGCGACTGAGAACTTGAAAACGCCGGAATAAAGCCTAGGGGGCAGGTAGTTTATAGCCACGGAAACCAACAGCATCAACTCCGAGAGTATCCAAATGAAGGCACGCCATTTGATATTGTCGTTACTGACACCACCTGGGAAGTCGATTTCCCAGACCGCCAACTGGGAAACGATGTAATTGGCGGTGGTCTGTCAGAACGGTCAAGACGTGACTTGTGGTAGAACGGACGTCTGACTCACTTGACAATTACTTGCAGTAAAAGTCATCCATGCCGTGCAAGCCCACCAGGCGACCACAAAGCCAAAAAACCTGGCGTATTTTGGTCCGGCACTCTCAGCAGCCCAAATATAGATGGAACCACTGAGCGGTAACGCCGAACAGATTTCCGCAAGAACTGCAGCAGTTATCACCATGAAGATGATCGTAACGAGGTAGGATGACCTGTAACGGTGTCCATGATAAGCTTCCTAGAACTGCTTAGTATCAATACCATATCGCAGCGGGGCCACCAGCGAGCAAGCCAAGAAACAAGGCCGAGCTACGAGTGAGAACCCTTATTGGTAGAAATGATAGTAGTCAGAGTAGTCCATACCGAACGCCTCCAATGAAATTCAGAGCAACAAAGCTGGCAGCAAAACTTTCAATGAGATGCCAACTGCGATGAAGTTGCTAGAGTGTATGGTACAATATGAGGCGTTCAGTGGATGCATGGGAGACAAAATTTTCCGCACCTGCTTGTAGCCAAGTCGATTCTGGGAAGCAGGTCAAAAAAATATCGTCAGTTAAACATGCGTTGCTCCCGTGGGAGCGGTAAAAGTATGGGCGACACTGGGAGGCTTCCCTACGCAGGTATGAGCGCTGTTCAGGTTCAAGCGGTATGATCTCAATCCTTGGTGCCTCCTCCTCCGAGACCTGACACGAACCACAAGTCGAGGTCCTCAGAGTCCGCAACCAGGGATACCCGCAGCCCGTCTCCAGTTTGCCACTATAAGCAGACGTTACCGATTTCCAGTAATGCCTCAGCGCATCATTCCATTGAGGTCGTTCCAGCGGCTCGAATAGTGTATTACCAGTTCCAATGCATCCTTGTCTTCGACAAGGCCATTATCGTTTTGAGTGGGGTTGGGAGCATCTGTGCTGGACAGAAAAGCCATTCGAAAGGTAGACTCGGAGATGTAAGGGAAGAAGAACGGCAGTAACACCGAGCGATGAAGTGCGGTATAAATACAGTGATGTATGTAACTCCGATGCTAACGCGATATCGCGGACCTGTCAATGTCATTATAGGATTTATGGGATGTTCAGACGCTGTTTTATCGAACTGTTGGTGAGAGGGGACAGTGGAAAAGGCAAGACCGTACCTGTTTCAATGCCTTGATAAGAAGCCACTCCTCAGTGGAAACATCGGTCTTGAACGAGGACTAAAGAACTGTATTAGAGCGAATGCGCGCGTCACTCAACATTTTACCTTGAGAACATCTATGCTCTGTCTCGAAATGTGGCTGAGGAGGTCGTCTTTATCGTCGAAATGGCGGCCAAACATCTTGGATGACTGATACACGGCATGTTCAATCTTGACGGCAACGCCACCACCTGCTTGCGATTTCTTGATGATCTGGAAAGGCACAGTCAGTCATTCTAAGAGGGATGTAAGGCAAGTCGAGGCTTACATCGTATGGCTTATGGTTAATCTCTAGTGATGTTCTATGCACGACTATGAGGACATGTCTGGGAACAAGGCCTTCGACGCTGCGACTTACATCTTCCCAAGGTCGATGATGTCCCTCTTCTGGGTAGTTGGATCGACCTTCACAACGCAAATGGGCGTGCCAACCCGTAACGTGCCGTCGAGAATATCCACACCCAATATGATCGGATCTCGTTTACAAAATGCAGCAATTGTCTTCAGGCGACAAGGCCAGACTGCCTGTGGTGCGGCATCTCGGCGCTTGGCTTCCATTATCTCGTTGTTGTATGCGGTGAACGCGTCAAACAAGTGGTAAATGATATCAGCTGCATAAGCGTCAGTAGGTCCGTGTCAAACTTGGCTTAGTGCAAACCTTTGAATATCTTAATGCCCATCTCCTCCGCTAGCCGTTCAGCGTCCTTGTCGACAGGAACGTCAAAAGCAAGAACGACGGCGAGTTCTTTGGCCCTCTCAAGCATAGTCGCTGTACGCATGATATCTTTCTTGTGGACAGGGCCGATATTAATACCGGACACAGGGATCTTGCTGACCTTCAAGAAGTCGAGGAGAGCTTCAAGTGAACCCAGTGTGCTCGCCTGCACCGAGACACCACGACCCGATTTGTCGATGGAGTTCAGGAGAGAGGTGAGATCAGACATGACTTCTTCCATAAAGTCTTCCTCGTCATCGTCCGGACCAACAACCAGGAGACGTGAACCAGCGATGGCCTTCTCAAGATCGGGGGCAGCAACTTTGACCCCGAGCGCTGCCTTTACTTCTTTATGGTGCACGTAAGCGGACTACAAGTGATAAAGGTTTAACGAGAAGAGTTTGGTGATGCAGGTAAGCACGCACCTTCACACGTAGCTCGCGCAGAGGCTGAGGCGTGAGCAGTGCGCGAACCTGGGTGACGATTGGTCCATTAAGACCACAAACGACAATCTTGTCACCCTCGTGTAGAATGCCATTTGAAAGAATAACATCAATAGTAGTTCCGAGACCTTCGACGACCTTGACTTCCAATACCGTACACTCTAGTTCTGACAGGTACATGAGGCGATCGCTCATCCTTTGTTGAGTTAGATTGACCAAAAGCATGATCATGTCTGGAACTCCTTCGCCAGTGATGGCGGAAGTGGGTACAAGAGAGACATTTCGGGCGAAGTTTTTGTTGTCGTAGTAGAGCACGGCATTCAGGCCCTGCTCCGCAAAGGCAAGTATAGTCTTCTGGACACGATCCTCGAACTCGCGTTGCACAGATCTCTTTTGTTTGGCCAGTGATTCTTGAAACGCGCCATCTGGAGTTGCCTCCCACCCGAACATACGATCGATCTGGACGAGGTTAAGAAGTTGAGAAGTGATGCGTGCGTCAAGATAGATAGAAACATCACCTTATTGAGGGCGACGATGAAAGGGGTCTTACGATCTCTAAGTAAGCGGAGGGACTCGAGAGTTTGTGGCTCGAGGCCATGCTATCAATCGATCGTGAGCGCATTTTGACGGGCCAGTAAAGAGACTTGCCATGATATCAACGACGAGAATGGCGATATTGCACAGTGAACTTCCACGGCTACGCAAATTGGTGAACGATTCGTGGCCAGGAGTATCAATCACAAGCAAGCCTGGAACTTTGTATTCTTGTTTCCCGTCCTGTATCGCAGTGTTAAAGGGACGGTCTGACCACAACCAACCACAAACTTTGTTTAAGACTGCCGTCTTAGTTTTGATAGCGTCGACGGGGAAGTACGTTGCACCGATTTGTTGAGTGATTCCGCCAGCCTCACCCTCTTGTACGTTAGTTTGCCGGATCTGGTCCAGTCGCGTAAGAATCATAGGGAGAAGGTACCACAGAGCCTGACCTTGTCAAGCAATTTGGTTTTACCGGTGTCGACGTGACCCAGGATACAACAGATCGGACTGCGTAAATTATCCTTGCTCCGCGCAGCAAGTGCAGCCTCGTGTGCTTTTGCTCTACGTTCGGCGGCTTCCGCTTTCTTCTGTGCAGCCAGGCGCTGCGTCTGCGTCATGCCATCACTGGAATCTCCGGAGCTGGACTCTGTATCGTCTTCCGAGTCGTCTTCAGAAGATTCATCTTCAGACGATTCCTCCTCTGAGGGCTCCTCCGTGGAAGGCTTGAGATCACCTTTCTGCGCTGTTTGGGGTTTGTTTGCTGCCCCATTTGCAGACAGCGCTAGAATACTTTAATAAGTGGGAGACACAAATCGACAAAATACACGGACCAAGCGGTGTTTCTTTCGCAAGTTGGGAGGGTGGAGGCGCAGGAAGTACAGGTGTCTTTGTAGATTTTTTTTCTGTCGGCGGAGGCGCAGCGCTCGCCTCGTCTTCGCTTGACGCGTCCCAATCTTCCTTAACGGCAGGGGCCGAGGCGGCACCATTGTCTTCCTCCGCGCTACTAGCGTCCCAGTCATCCTTGACATCATCCGCTGTGTTCTGGAGTTCATCGGGGGCAGGAGATGGGGAAGGAGGTGCAACAGGACTCAGAGGTCTCGATTCTATGGCGGGAGACGCAGGAACTGAATCCCTATCTTTGCTGGATGGTCCCTTCTTCTTGCGAGTTCCATAAACCACTTTTTTGCTAGCGAGGGGCACCCCAAATGACTGTTGCAAACCTTCGATCTGCACTCCGGAGGCGATTAGTGCTTGTCTGCGTCTTTCAGCGGCCGCCTTTTCCTCCTTTTGCTTCTTGGTCAGTAAACGGCCCTCTTTCTTGGCCAAATCGCGTTTCAACTATTCCGCCGAGTGAGGAAGATTATTTATCGCTTTCCAAAACGTACCTTTTCTTTCTCTTTCTTTCTCTGCTTCTCCTCCTCTTTTCTCTTCTCCT
>JBBPJX010000093.1:0-28376 GCA_038088955.1 Neotropicomus parvogracilis
GTCGGTCGGTCGGTCGGTCCCACCGTACACGCAATCTTGCGGCAATAGGTCCAAGCAAGCGGTTGTTCCAACATCTCCCAGCGCGGTCTTTGGATATCACCGACAAGTTCCAGTGCAACTGCAAAGGTCAGATCGCAGCATTCGAAACATGTTGACGGAAGACACCTCATCGGCGAAACGACAATCAGGCAATTCCGCACGACATTTCTATGAGACTCTGACCCCCCACCACACCTATATCGTTTAGAAATCTGGGGTCGTTCATTTTTCCCTGTTGGATGTCAACATGTTCAGCCATCGATGCTATTCGCCATCAGCGAAAACAACCATCGTGCATCCCGTACGAGTGAATCGAAGCTTTGTGCATGCGTAGAAAGAAAATTAGTTCATAACATTCCAGCAAGAAATTAGCAACGTGAACCCCGGCTATGCACGCCGCTTGTGAACCCATACGTCGGGCCATCCCACGCAGACGCTGGCTGCCCGCGCGGTTGACGACACCCACACGGCACTGGCAATGGCGGCGCCATGAGGTAGGATCTTCCGAAGATAGCCGCATGCAGGAGACGTCGGTTATTGGTTGAGCAATAACGGTCTAATGTCTCTAAGCTGCGATTGCAATCAAAGAATGTCTGTCGCGTCGAGGGATCCTTCATGATCATGGTGATTCTGTGGTGTTCAGATGAGGCGTTCGTTGGGCAACCAGTAAGCCAACCGCCACACGCGTGGGCGAGGGTGGATAATTGGTACCAAAACAATCGTGTAGGAGAGTCGGCTTGAATGAGCTACCCGAACATTAGAGTTACAGTACCAGATAAATCGACCTCTATTCCTCTGGGCCGGCGGAGGGTTCTGTGGGTGCGTCTATAGACTTTTGTGTCGTTATGAGGGAGGCCTCGTCCTGATATCCACCCAGAGTTGCAGACCCACCTGCGAGTCGATGTTCGTGTCAGCACAGGCACCTTGTACGTTGTCGCTAATAGCTGTCCAGCACCCGACGGCGATGAACCTCCAGCACCAGTGCATTTCTAGGCCTAGGTCGCTACTGTTAGCATCATGATGGGCAGAGGTATAAGGAGTATATCAGCCCGTGGCAGTGAGGAACACTTCAAGTTTGTGGCGCAGAGGTTGTGACAACCATTACCAGTGCGATCATCTCACTTCGAGACAACTTCAGCGCTCCTACTGGCACACACGTTCAGATTGTTGACTCCACTTCGAAACAAGTCCCACCATCGTCAAAGGATTCGTTAGCTTGCCGTTTTTACTACTCAGCATTTGCTCCCCCTGATTAGACTCATGGATTAATCGCTCGGTGTTCTTTAGCAAAATGGTACTTGTTCCTTCCTCCAGAATTGCAGCCCGCTAAGCTCGCTGCGCCTGGATGAGTTCAAGCCGTCAATGTGGTAGTCCATGGTTCCCATGTCAGCCTCATCCTTTTGTTGATGGTCAGCCTCACACCCAATGTATATAAATCGTGTCGTATTCCCCACCCATCGTGCTCATCCTCACTCTACCCCAAGATGAAGACCGCTCTTTTCCTCTCGGTCGTTCTGTCGCTTGCCAGTGCGGTACCCACCATCTCAGACCGAGCCCTTCGGATCCCTTTGCAGCGACGCTCACGCAACGCAAGGAACCTCACGTTGTCCCAGTCGGCTACAGACAAACGGTTCTTGGGTGCCCAGAGAGTTGCAGACCTCATCACCTACACACACAGGTGTGCTTTTTGTTTCCTCGAATTTTCTTTGCTCGACGCTCCTGGAAATTTCCAGGAAGTACGCGAATACCTTGGCGGCATACGAGCGTAATACTGGTTCGCGCCATCCACTCGACACGCGGTCGAGATCCCTCTCTACTGGCCCGTCTAAACGCACGAGTGAGGGTACCGTCGGTCTTGATAATCAAGGGATGGTACTGTGGTACGGTGTTCTTTCGATTGGAACGCCACCTCAATATTTCACGGGTAAGACATCACCCATTTGGTCTGGGTCGCCTTCCTGACATTCTCACCTTCGATAAGTGGACTTTGATACTGGTAGCTCTGACCTATGTGGGTACCTTCTCGCATCGGAACGGCTGTCTCGATTTTTTTTTTTGCTAGTCGTTCCTGGCAGCGACTGTCTGATCGACTGTGCGGGCCATCGCAAGTACGAACCGTCCCAGTCGAGCACATCCTATGACACGCACTTCCCCTTTACCTTGACCTATGGTACGGGCGAAGCTGGAGGAATTCAGTACGAAGACAGGGTTGAGGTTGGTGCATACGAGGTATGCTTTCTTTGTTAGTGTTGGAACGTTGATTGACGTGCCATACAGATCGCGAATCAGAGGCTCGGTAGTGCCCTCGTTTTGTCGCAGGATTTTTCCAAGGAAAATTATCAACCGGACGGTCTCTCCGGCCTGGCATTCGAGGAGATCTCGGCCTATAGTGCATCAACGCTGATGCAGAACTTGAAAGATAGCGGTCAACTACCTCAACCGGTCTTTGGCTTCAAGCTATCTACCACGCCCGGAGAAAGCGAGTTGATGATCGGTAATGTGGACCATATTGCATTCAAGAGCGACACCCTCGTGACTGTCCCAGTGACGAGGGAAGGCTACTGGGAGGTTGTGTTGGGAGCACTCGGCCGCCTCAACCTCACTGTCCCAGAGAGCACGAATGCAACTGCAATCATCGATACTGGTACCACGCTGATCCTTGGGCCAAGATCCATTGTATACTCCTACTTTTCTGGCATTCAGGGCGCACGATGTGGGGAAGACGGCGTATGCACGGGTGCGTCGCGTCTAACGTTTGTGTGGAATCACTCTATTAAATATCCCCCAGTTCCATGCGCTACTATCGATGGGACGTCGCCGACACTCGCATTTGAAGGGAGAGTGTTTGTAGTATCTCCCGAAACGTGGAACCTCGGTCCTCATGAGTCTGGGTCGCTAGACTGTATTGCTGGCCTGAGTGTATTCGACTATGGCATGTTCCCTTTGACGTCTGTCGCTCTAAATGGAGGCTCATCGACATTCTTGTCTACAGCTCCGTTTATGATCATCGGGGATGTCTTCTTGCAAAACGTATATTCTGTGTTCAATTTTTCGGACACGCCCAACGTTCAATTTGCGGTGCTTGTTTGATCGCCCCGCCCATGTCCTCCTTCGTCTTCGTTCTGGGTGGTGGTGGTGGTGGTGGTGGTTGCCTCATTTGGACTGTGTGCGTTACGGCGGTAACCTTACTGACGGTGTCAGCGTCGGGAGTACTGTAATACTGTACTGTATGTTTGAGGTTTGCAATAAATTACACTTGGTGCTCGTCCGTTTCCACAACGATTGACCGATAGCTATAACTCACGTCTAGGCTACGTCCCGTTCGCATTTGCATACCGTCCAGGTCGTTTACGACCCGTCAGAGTTTCCAAGGTACCAAGGGCGGCAGTACGAAGATAAACCGGAAGAGGACCCGTGCAAAACCATGACCTACTCCTCTCTCCACCACCCCGTCTTTCCAACCCAGACCCCATTTCCAGTCTTCCCACCAGCCCAGCCTGCGTCAAGGGGACCTCCACAACCACAACCGTCGCCGTCGATACCAGCAGTCCCAAGTTCGTTCAAGGCTCCCGCCCACAAGCATGCTCACCATTTGCACTCCATCCCCCCTCGCGAAAAGTCCACGAGGACGCTTATCATCGATCATATGCTTTGGGTACACGCGCGTACGAGATTTGCCCAGGCGCGCGCGGAACTCGGCATGACGGACAGGACCGGTGGTCCCTCTTCACTCCACTTTCGTTTTCGGGAACGACCAGAACAGTACGACGAGGAAGACGAAGCTTCAAGCGATGGGGAGGATGTGGACCAACTGAAGTCCAGAGCCGCAGGGCATGGAGATACCCACCACGAAGACGAAGACAGCAGAACGCAGAAACAAGATTTCGCGTTGGCAAGAAGCCTCAGACTGCGCGCTATCGCCCTCGAAAAGGTCGTTTCTTCCATGCTCGACCAGCCCCCACCTCTGCACCCCGTTCCTCCCATCGGTGAAGAACTGCAATCTCCTCCTAGCTCGCCCAAGCGCCGTGACCTTCAACAACAGACAAAGGCGACCCATCCACATACATTACCAAACGGTGTCCGCCTTCGTCTCGCTCTTGGTACGGTCATCAATGATATGTTCGCCCGTCAGACGCCCATAGCACCATATCGACATCACCATCATCCGCCTCCGATCGTCGTTTCCAATTCTCTCTCCGAAAAAGGGTCCACCGAGTCCCTGTCCTCAAACGGTTCACCGGTGCTCCAGAACATGTCCCCACACCCTTCCATCAGCACCAGTCAATCGTCCGGAGCGTTTACTGGTGTGCTCCCGCCGTCACTCATGGCAATTGCTTCCATATCTGGAGCCTCTGGGGGACAGCAATACGCATTTCATTCGCCCATTCCCATTTCCGGAGTACAAGGACAACGCGCTGCTGTACGTTGCTGTTTGTTTTGCGTTCTCGCAAACACCTGACCGTTGGTTAAAGCAGTCAAGTGCTCAAGTCGTTTGGAACGACAGAGTCCGTGCTCTCTACATGCAAGGGGCAGATCCTTCGACAGCAAACTCTCCACCTGCTTTGCGTTGTCCACGGCATCTGCATACTGGATGCGAGATCTGTGTTGAGGCAAAACAGTCTATGAAAGCACCAGGTGGATTAGTAAAGGGAAGAGCTGGCGCCTGGGGAGGTGAGATGACTTCGCGTCCTCCCCAAATTGGGTTAGGGAAGATTACGGGTGGCAACAGTGCCGGAATCACTGGTTGGCAAGATGGCAGTGGTATCGGTTCCGGGCTTGCTCACCCAGGGATTCATGGTACCGTATTGCGCAGAAAGTCCAAATGGTTTCAACATGATGCAGAAGACGCTGCTTATGCGGGATCAGGCGCTGGTAATACACGTCTCTCGGATCTAATTCCGCGATTTCTACGCTTGTCGGCACTTGTCGCGACGGAGCTGGGCCAGGAGCTTGGGGACGACGAGTATGAGCGCGATTTGCAGGGAGAGAAATCTGATGGGGTACTCCCTGCCCCTCCGGTGTCCCCACGTTCCCCGTTGCTTTCTCGAAAAGCGCATTCGGAGAGCGAAGCGAGCCCGCTACGACCATCCAGAGATTGGTACATGCTATTTGGGGGACTACTCACTCGAGCCGCTCTGGAGGGGTACCTCACTGGTGGTTGGAGGGGGCCAGACGCCGTATGCTGTCTACTTTCAGTCGGACTGGGAATAACAGACGAACCATCTCCCTGCGATGAAGATGAGACGGATGCGATATTCGAGTGGTTTGACCCAGATGAGCTCCCTACGTTAAAGGAAGCAGCAAAGATCATGTTTCCGTCATTAAGCGCTATGGCTAATGGGGTGTCGCCACGCAGAGAAATTGTAGAGGCCGAATTCGCGGCCGAAATGAAGGAACGACTGCGGAGAGTAAGTGCCTCTAGCTTTGGCAAGGTGTCAGGTTTGTCCATTCAATTTGACGGAACCTTAGTTTTACGCCATTCCACCGCTGACCCCCGACTTGTCAACGCACATGGAAGATTTGGCGTGGCACTACCCTGCTGAACCGATTGAGCGCGCCGCGGTCCGTTTCTGCGAAGCTGTCGCGCAGTGGCGGGGAAAACCGGAGTTAGAGACCGTACGTGTCATTCCATGTAATTGAGGAACGAGGCCAGATATCTGACGTACGCAACCAAGTACAAAAAGAGATCCAAGGACCCTGCGACACCAGCCATGACGATCGAGTCGCTTGTCCACTCCAATCCGACCAGTCCTACATCTGGCGTCTTCTCCACGCAGCTTAGTCTGCCAAGAGCCACGAGGCCTCCTATCGAACAGTATTTCATCCTCCCCCAATCCCTCACCGGGCGTAAGCGCCGACGCTCAGGGGATGATGGAGACCGCTTTACTAAAAGGGTGCACAGTGGCGTGCCGGTGTCGTCTCATACTTGACAGTGTTTTAGAGGGTTGTTTAGGCTCACCTGCATCTTTGTATAGTATCGTTATCGCTGTTCATGTCTTGCGTTGCGTTCTGGGTGTCTCATCGTATGACACATCCTCTTGCTTTTCCGATGGACACGATTGGGAACGCTTTACTGTCGTCCTGACGCGAGCAGGACCCTATGTCTCACCTACCTCTACAGGCGTGGTTGGCACTGGTGCACGGCAAAGTGAAACATGGCTTATGGTGCCCTGTCCACTCGTCCTACCCGCTCGCTATATAGACCCTCTGGGTCACAGAGCCACCTTGGTCCAGGCCACCTGTACTTGATATCATGTTCTACCTCACCACAGTAATCCCGATGGTATCGTCTTGGTCCAGGGCATCCCTGCTCGATCGTATATTCTATTTCGCTGCGATAATCCTGACTTTGACCTTGGCTTTCCTTTCCGCAAGGAATTTCATCAGGAAGAGGCGAGACAACCCAGCCGGCCTTCCGCTACCCCCTGGTCCTCCTCGGCTTCCGATCGTCGGGAACTTGTTTGGGATCAAGGACCTCGGGGCGCAATGGCTAACCTACGCTGAATGGAGCAAGAAATATGGTGGGGTCCCACTTTCTTCCATGATCTACTGCTCACGGCACGCCAGGTGATCTCCTGTACCTCGAGATCCTTGGCCAAAAAATCCTAGTCATCAACTCTGAAAAGGTCGCTGAGGACTTGCTGGACAAGCGGTCCCAGAACTACTCCGATCGACCACAAGTCCCAATGGTAACCCTGTGAGTTGCGCATTACTTCGATGAGCACGTCTCGAGACTGACTTGTGAATAGGATGGGATGGGAGTTCAATGTGGGGTTCATCCCGTACGGCGCATCGTGGCGCAAGCATCGAAAGGCGATGCATCAAGCGCTGAACCAGACTGCCATGTTAAATTATCGCGACATCCAACTGAACAAGGTTCACCAGCTTGTGAATAACATCGCGCACGTGCCAGAAGACATGGAAGCACACATACGCACGTAAGGGCGACCTCACTCGTCAGCTTCGCGTTTGGGTTGCAGGGTCTGACGCGCCTCGGATAGGTTCACCGCGTCTACGATCATGACGGTCGTGTATGGGTATAAGATGTCGCCACGGAACGACTTGTTCGCGTCGATTGCGGATCGTGCGAGCGAAATGTTGACCAACTGTTTCTTCCCTGGCGCGGCCCTGGTGAACACATTCCCCGTCTGTGCGTACTCCCTCTTTGTCTCTGAGTTTTGATGCGAGTTTGGGAACGAACAAACGAAAACAGTGCAACACTTGCCTGAGTGGTTCCCAGGCGCTGGATTTAAGCAATATGCCAAAATCTGCAGAAAGCTCACACGTGAGTTGCGAGACTTGCCCTTCGATTTTGTTCGGAAGCAGATGGCTGAGGGGATTGCACCCCGTTCGATGGTGTCCGAAATGCTCGAGAAGAACGAGGAAGAGACCGTCATCAAGTCTGTCGCGGGGACGACTTATGCCGGTGTGTACGAACCCCTTCTTGGTCGTCTCCACTTGACGACCTCCTCTCTATACTTGAACTTTGAAGCTGCAGTCGAAACGGTGGGCAGACGAATGGTTTCGGCAACCGTGTATGTACTAACGACCGTTGTAGTCGTCTTCCGCGCTTTCGGCCTTCATGATGGCTATGGTCATGTTCCCGGACGTACAGAAGAGGGCGCAAGCAGAAATCGACCGGGTGACGGGAGGAAGCAGGATGCCAGACTTTTCTGATCGCCCAATGATGGTCTACCTCGAAGCGACTTACCGGGAAGTGCTCCGATGGTGCCAGGTCACACCGCTCGGTATGGTGCCGTGTTCCCTTCATCAACTCTGATGGCCGACTGTTATCGATGATGGGCGCTCCGTAGGCGTACCGCACATGACCACAGGACATGATGTGTACGAGGGGTATTTCATCCCCAAAGGTGTGGACCACGTTTCTTTCGATGTATTCATGTCGCTAATGTGCGGGAGACTAGACACGATCGTGTTTGCAAACATTTGGTACGCAGACACACGGCGTGACGTGTGCGCCGCTTGGCTGAGCGTATCGGCGTTAGGTCGATGACACACAACCAAGACAAGTATCCCAATCCGATGCGGTTCATGCCGGAGAGGTACATCGATGTCAACGGTGGCCTCACGGACGATATTGCCGAACAGCAGTTCGGTTTTGGTCGGAGGTGGGTTGCACGAGACCAACTCGTGGCGCGCCGTTGTGCTTACTTGAGTGCACTGCATAGGATCTGTGTTGGCAAGTACCTGGCGGAGGCGTCAGTCTGGATAGCTATGGTGTCCATTTTAGCAGTATTCGACGTCAAGAAAGCCAAAGATGAGAAAGGGCGCGAGATCGACGTGGTGCCCCGGTACACACCAGGTGTTATCATGTATGTGTATGATATTCATTGGGCCTAAACTTGCTGACGACTGTCACGGTAGTCACCCAGAGCCGTACCCGTTCTCCATCACGCCGAGATCCCCTCGTGCGGCCCGACTCATTCAGCAGATTGAAACTGAATAAGGTGTTTTCCTGGCACACCGAATGTGAATTGTGTACTGTACTAGTATATGGTCAACGCGCGCCGTCACTGCCCAGACTTGAAAGTTCGACGACTTTGATCAATTTGAACTCGCCTGCTGTTCCAGATGTACATAAGGACACAAGACAGGCCAGCTGTTCAAGATACAACAAGTGATGGGTCCAGTACGAGTGTATGCTAAATTAATGCATGTCAATGTTGTATACAATAAAATAGTCGTTCACCGGCATGTGAGGTCGTGGCTGTTTCGGACAATATAAAGACATAAAAGGTCGCATTAAAACACAGCTATATCCTGAAGCGGAGCAGGTGAGTTACGGTATCTGGCAGAGGCACACCAGCTCACCATCTCGGCTGAATCTTTCGTTCGGGATAAAGATGCATCATAATCTGGTCTGTGATGTATTCCGCCTCGACTTGAGAGGAAGATGGTCTGTGTGAGGCATACGATGGGCGTCTGTGCGGTAGCTGAGGCGATCGCCCGGAGTCGCTTGGTCGAACATTGCCCGTGCGATAAGCGGGCGCGTACATGGGATGCTTCCTGTCGTCCGCTGCGACGTAGGCAGGCGCATCTCTTGCCCGTCGACGCACGTCCGGATCAGGTCTGCGCATCTCGGAGGTCGTTCGCTTCCGTTGGTCCTCCTCCACGACGCGGCATGCCATGGAGAGTTCCTTGAGATAGCGTTCCGTGTCTTGCGCGCGAGAGGAAGAAATCTTGTACGTGCCTTCACAGTAGAAGCCACCTGGGACCCCACGGCATGGATAGACGCCCTTGACGGTCTGCGGGCTATTAGGGAAGATACAGTCGCGTTGGGAACACTTGTTGTGGTATGGTGAAGGCCAGCCAGGTGGGAGTGTCGTGGGCTTTGGCTTTTTAGAAACTATGCGTTACTTTCAGTCGTGCGTGAAACGACGTCCAGCAGGTGTACGCACAGAAGATCATGTCGGTTCGTTAGGGTAGTGAAGGAAGTCTGGCTGGGGAAGAGAGGGTGCCTGTGCTTATACCTCAGTCTCTGGCTTATGAAAGGGCCGAGCCAGGCCTGAGGGCGCGCGGCCGGACATGCATTAAAATCGTGTCGGTGATGAGGTCACTTGCACTGCTGGGGGGTGCATCGCCGCAGTCTCGGTTGGTGTCATCCTCAGTTCGAGAAAGACGACGGCTGAAATCGTCTACGACCATCCTGGAACTGCTGCGAAAGCATCGCTGAGCATGTCCAGAGGCCGAGGCATGGATAGACGAGGAAATTAGGACGCACTTGGGATGACAAGGCAGCTGAGTGTCGGCTACGACGCGTGAAGTTAATAAGCGCAAGACAGGTGCGTTGGCTCCTCGCACATCCAGCACTTACGTCTTTTGCGGACGTTCATTCGTCCCGTGTCGGGCTGCGCGACTGTGACTGTTTGCATGTCGGGACTTGCTATCAGGAGTTCCATGGGCGACTACTTAGTACTGGTAGTAATAATGCTCACCCAAGGACGTGGCTGTGTGCGGTAACTCCTTTCACTTGTACTACTACCACTACTTCTCGTCCAGCCTTCAATGACTCAAAAACGAAAGGCAGTCGAGGCCGAGTTGGAGGATGGCCCGTCTGCTCGTTTCACCCTCGCCTATCCAAACCTTTCGGCGCGTCCATGTTCAAAGCCACCGCCTTTTCAACAACCAACCCAATTGCTCACCTTTTCGTATACCCCCGATCACGTTCTCGAATTCAATGATGCTGCACTCCGCTATTACATCGACCCTCCTCGTGGAGCTGATCTTGGATATGGGTACGATAGATGGATTAGACGACCTGATGAACGCGGTCGATTGGATCCACTCCTACAGGCTTGGTCACAGTTCAAAGGTGGTTTGTCCCGAGAGTCCTCGTCGTCCCAGTCTCGAACACCCGACATTCATTTCGTGAGCTGGAGAGGGATCATGACCAAGTAAGGTCCCTTGTTCGTCTTCTATAGTTCAACATGGTTCTTATCGGTTTCACCTGCTCTTGCGAGAGGATACTCGCAGCACCTTACGAAGAGAGAGACGGTTGGCATCTCAACGTCATGCGCGTTGGCGGTACCTTGTACTTTGAGGAACACTTGAGCGAGGCAACGCTCAAAGAGAAGTGAGAGACTTGTTCCCCGGCGTCGTGCAATGCTCATCACGTCTTTAGGAATGAGATGGAGCCTCGCCATCGACGTCAGACGTACTTTGGTTATGCATTCGAGTCTTACTGCACGACCCCGACCCTAGGGCACCGGGAGGATGTCTCATTTCATGTCCCAGGTTGGGGCGGGGATGTCAATACTAATATTCAGTGGTGCAGCGTCGTGAAAACCAAGCTTGGTGATCACAGGATTGTTATCGGAGGAGAGGTTGATTGTGTTCGCGGTACGCCCGGCCATCATGCTGTCTCGTCACAGGTTCTGGGACTCAGCGCAGGATAGGAAAATACTCTGGGAACACGACAAACTTTGTCGAGTTAAAGACGTCCCTGACCATCCGAGGGTCGACAGACGAGGCTAAATTTGAAAAGTATGTGCCCCCGAACGTTGCCAGAAACAACCCACTGAGTTCCGTCTAGGAAACTGCTCAAATTTTATCTACAGTCATTCCTTCTGGGGGTACCAGTACGCCGATCCACGGTTCTGTTGCAGCATGCTTATATTTATTTAACGTGGGATAGGAAATCGTCGTTGGTTTTCGTAAGCCATCTGGACAACTAGTGACAACTCAGTCTTTCCGGACCGTTGAAATACCCCGATCCGTGCGGGGCAAGCCCGGCGCTTGGGACCCCCTCGTCTGTCTGGATTGGGGGGACCGATTCTTGTCGTTTTTGCGCGACACCCTGCCCATGGATACAGGGAGGGACGTTTGGCGGGTGACGTTCACGCCCAAGGTAGGCACCGCTGTTGTCAAGCTTGACGCTTCAGGAGTGGAAGACGTCATGGGGGGTGACGATCGCGTCGGGTTCCTGCCTCGGTGGTACTGGGACGAGCTGGGACCCACCGCCGCTGACTGCGCGTCTGCCCAGGGTGGTGAGGGCCCGAGCGGGTGAGGACGGTGTCTCTTGCGAGCGGTTTCCACGCTTGTTAATCCATGTCATTAACCCATGCGTTCCGGGGGCTGTCGCTGTTCTGATTAGTCGGACTTGCCTGTGGTGCCTCTGGCTGTCCGGTTGTTTCAGGCCAGCTCAGCAACGTCCCGGAAACGGACGACACAGTAGTATTACGTAAACCGTGGGAATCAGGATGAATAAGACGAGCGCGTTAGTGGCTGCTCGCTAACGCGCTCCTCACCACTTCACACAGCGGTCAGCCCATTCCCATCGCCGTCCCAAACAGCGACGAAACACCCTCCACGTCGCTCACGACAGCGTGCGCTGTATAGCTCGACACCACTTGTATATATACCTCGCCCATCCACCGCCCGACGCGCGCCAATGGTCACTCCCTCGTCCTCAGTCACCTCTTCCTCGCCTTCCATGACTTACACACAACCCCACAGCCCGTCCCTCTCGACGGACGTGGACTCTTCCGAGAGGGAAGAGAGAGACAAGGCCATTCGCAAGTTTTTGGCCAGTGCCGAAATTTCCGTCGTAAGTCCCGTCCCGTGTTCGCTGGCAACCGCGAGACGCGTTGGCACTCCAGTGAGCCGCGCCTCCGGCCCTGCCTCCATCTTCCAAAGATGCCAGTACCCTGCTCGTCGTGCTGCTCACCTCCTCCGTGCGCTTGTGTCGTGACCAGTCGAGTGACGCACGCTCACGTCCCCTCTCCCACCCTCTCTAGGTAGTCCGTGGCCTCCGCGCCCGCTTGTCGTATGCCTCATACAAAGCCACTCACAACATTCCGCACATTTCGCTTAATGATCTCGAGGCAAAGACCCGCGCCATGTCGGTTGCCCCAGCTCGCTTGGTCGGCACCAAGCGTAAGGCTACTGGGGGCACCAATTACTATAACAACCCTGCTACGCAGGGGAGCCCGACACGCAGGGGCGGTAACATCTCTTCCCCCCTCGTATCTGCGTCATCGACGACTGCTCCCTCGCGTTCTCATCATTATTCCACGGGGACTCCATCGTACCCGAATCCGCCTCAGAGTCTATACACCGCTCTTCTCGGGCCACCCCCGTTGAAGCAAGCACGTACAGTCCACAATTCAACCGATCCTCCCGTACAGGCTCCATCCCGTTCCACAGCCGGATCTCGTGCACGTTCAGGGCAGCGGGGGACCGAGTCAAGGCCTGTCATCCGCAGTATCGCTGAGAGCACGCGCGCTCAGTCGCGTAGCCGAAAGGAAGAGGCTTTTCGCGTCAAGGCAAAAAGCAGCAAGGGAAAACAGAGACAATCCGCGGAGGAAGCGGCTGATGTGGAGAGAAAGGCTGTGGCCACGCTCACGTCCCTTCTTCAATCACGTCCGTCCATTGCTAGCACATCATCTCCTCGCTCCTCGATGTCTGCTGGATCGGAAGGCTCGTTCCCTTCACTCTCACAATATGCTCAAAGTTCGGCGCGGACAACCACTGCGCCTCCTTCATTAGTACCATCAGCGGAGTCGTCCTTCTCCATTCCTGCTACTGCTGCGAGGGCAGCTACACCGCCTCGAGTACATGCTGAGAACATATACTCTACTCCACGTGCCGATGACGAGGAAGCGGCAAACTTGATGTTGTATTTGCACACGTCCCCATCCCCCGCACGTCCCACTACGACACGGAATAGGGACGCGAAGGACTTGGCTGCGTTCCGTGCGTTGGGTGGCGGTGGTTCGCTCCGCGCCAAAGGCAGGGTCCTTTTCTCTAGTGGTGAGGATGGGAGAAGTCCGTTGCGGAGCGAAACCAGCCTCACCATTGATACCTTACCTGGGAGTCAAGACTCTCAGACCATGTGTCAGCCACATCATTTTGACACCGCAGGTGACAACTCAGTGTTGCTAGGCCCAGCCGCCCCGATGGAGCCGAAGGTGATTCCTCCGACCCCTGTACCTGAGGCTTCTCCCACACCCTCCCAGTTACTTCCCGTTGGTCCGCTATCGCCCTCGGGACAGGCGGAGGCTCTGTACCCTCAGGGACAAGCTCCGCCGACTCCTGGCAGCGTCCCATTTAATTTAAATGAGTTTATCAACGTTTCTCCTTCACCGGCAGCATCTACCGTACCCCGCTCTGCGATTTCACTGAAATCAGGACTAGGCGCGAATCTGCGGACAGACTTAGGGCGGAAGCTTTTCGAAGAAGAGCACCATCGTCACCAGCATCTAACGGGGCCGTATAACCACGGCGACGCACTACGACCCGAGAAGAACGGAAGTAGCTTGGGAGCAAGTATCGACCTGTCGACCCGCTAATTCCTGCACTGCCTGTTTTTAGGACAGATCACCATCTACCTCGTCAAACTTCCATTCGCAATTCACACATACGCGGAACGAATGTTGTATCAACCACATCTGTATCAACCACACATCCGGCTGGACGACGGCGGCAATTATCTATTCAGTTGTCTTGATGAGTCGCAGTAACGCATGGAACTACGCATCTCATGCGCATGAATTACGAATGTTTATGGAACGGGAATCCCCAGATTCTATTTAGTTTTCCGACAGACCGTCGAGTTTCTATCCTTATTAACCAAGCTTTCGCGCATTTTCTCGTGCATGCTGTCTCTTTGAACGCCATTCCGTCTACGGTCTTTAATCTAACGCGACCCCCATCATTGGCACATCTTGGTTATTTGTTTTCCTCTTCTCACTTATATTAATACTTGTCTCTTCGACGTGCTTGGTCAGGTCGAGTTGTCCGTTTTTCTGTCCGCGATGTACTCGTACTTCTTCCGTCAATCAAGACTCCTTTATCTCCTTGTGACCCGGAGGCGCCCACGAAACGGAACCTTGTCTTCCTGGCTCTCTTGTGGGTGCATTGTGACGTCTTGGTTTGGTCCGGCATATAAATCATCAGATCTGGCTTCACGAAACCTGATCTTCATACCATGTCACCACATCTCCTCCATACTCACCTTGCATTGTCGATGTCGTTCAGGGGAGAAGACGAGGAACGAGGAGCGCCTTGAGATACCGTATTCTCCCAAAAAAACCATTCACAAAGAGAGGTGAAAGGCGTGGTCGATGTAGATCAGAAGCGGCGCGATATAATGGGCCATGAGATTGTGGAAGACAATGCTGAAGGCCATGCCAATGGAACGGAATTTGCCAATGGTAGTTGCTGAGTCTAGGAAGAGGGCGCTCACGGCAAGAAGCCTAGAGGGGGGAGTGGATGGATTGGAAGACGAGAGATGGCCGAGAGACATCAGTTGGAAACCCCCACCTAGTCTGACGAATCAGCACGTATCCAGCGAACTGCAAGCTCTAATTCCCCAACCATTTGAAAGAGAGTGTATGAGAATGCGTGTGTGGACATGAGTAGACCTTGAACAGAGTCATTGACCGACGGAAAGCAACCAAAACCCTCGAGGGCTCCTACGACGGGCAGGAGTCGGTTCTGCTACGACGACGGTAAGCGAACATCCTGAACACAGGGTCTGCCCTTACCTGGCCTCGTTCCGACGTCCAAAGGAGGGTGCTCATCTTACGATAATCTGAGTAGCATGGGGATATAAGTCAGTATATCTCCGGGGATAGCTCTGTAGATGGCATGTAAATGTGATGGTCGGTCCGATTCACACTCGAGAATTATGCTGGTCAACACAATCCAAATATCACTGCGAAAAGCGATTCAAAGTCAAGGCAGCGGGCATTGTCACTAGTCGACAAACTTTGGCGCCGATTCATTTGGTTCCAGGGGAGCAGTGACATGTGTGAGACTCGTGCATATTCTAGGACTTATTGCAACAAATTCTGTGGGCACTACTACTTGAGGTTGTGACGTTATAGCTTAAGATATTTAAAGAATGGTGGAACCCGGGGACTAGGATTTGAAGTGGACTGTCGCCATCAACCTCGGCGGGTGTGGAGCTTCCAAAGCTGAAGCTGCTTTCGAGGGTCTGAACCTTGGCCACAGCCAGCCTAATTCGAATCAAGGCTGCAAAATGTGCGTAGTCATCCTCCCTGGCTCAGCCCGACAATTTTTGCACCAATTGGCCATTCATACTGATCGACCAGCATGTTCCAGCCGAGATCATCATACTGGACTTCACAGCACCTCTTCCAATCGCTCTCTATAGATGCCAAAGCCGCCGCGATCGAGTTTGTCGGGACAACCTTCTTCTTCCTTCTCGGCTTGGGCGGCATCCAAGCTGCGACCGACGAGTCACTGCAAAGCGGGTCCACCGTGGAGCATGCGCTCTATATCGCGACGTCCATGGGGCTGAGTCTTCTCGTCACCGCTTGGCTGTTCTACCGCGTCACAGGCGGATTGTTCAACCCAAACATCACATTGGCGCTCTTCCTCGTTGGGGTCGTCGGTCCTATCCGATTCGTCCTGTTTTGTGTTGCCCAGATGGTAGGGGCGATTGCTGCATCGGCGATCGTGTACGGCCTAACTCCCGGACCACTCAGCGTCAAGTATGTTTCGAGCTCGTTTGAATGTGGACGGGGCTGAGAGTTTTATGATTTTCAGCACGTTCTTGCAACAAGGGATAAACTCGGCGCAGGGTGTGTTCATAGAGATGTTCATCACGGCTGCGCTGGTCATCGCCGTACTTATGTTGGCTGCCGAAAAACATTCTGCCACCCCATTTGCTCCTGTATAGATTCTTCTATTCGTCTTCGACTCGGAAATAGCTGATGGCGATATAGGTTGGCATCGGGCTGACGTTATTTGTCGGACACCTGTGCGTTAAATGCATTTGGCTGGATGACAAGGACATAGAAGGATCATTTACCGTGGTTAGATTCGCTGTTTTTTACACTGGCGCAAGCATGAACACCGCACGTGCGTTTGGTCCCGCAGTGGTCACCGGCTTCGATTTTCCAGGACACGCTCGGCATTGGGTAGTACGTCCCGTTGCCGCATAACCTCCAGTAGTCCTTTTGCTCAATCCTTGTTTGATGCTTAGTATTGGGTTGGCCCTTTCCTGGGCTCCCTGCTTGGAGCAGCCTTCTATACACTACTCAAATCGTCAGTCACAGTTTTATGTCTTTCACAGTCAGAACGACCTCAATTCTTCATAGCATCAATTATCTGGAGTTAAACCCTGCACAGGCATCGACTAGAGTGGAGGACTCGCCACCCACGCCGACCATTTTCGCAACCGAGAGGGTGACAGAGGATGCCGAGGCCTCTGGCAGTGTTGTGCCCCTTTCAGCTATCAACGAGCAAAGGAAGTCAGACGCAGAATGAGCTGTCGCGGTATTAGCAGGCGGTCAGGGTGACTCAGACGCAGTTGTGGATTGCCACGAACGAGACGAACTTGAGTACCGGTCGAAATAATATAATCTGTGTGACGGTACCAGGAGTTCTAGTGCTTTACAAATTCTACTACAAGGTTCTTGAATTGATTGGGCCTAAAAACCAAAATCGGCATCATTAATGGTACGCTGTCAAGGCGTCTTACATCTCTGCATGTACTGTGCACGGAGTTAGCAATCGTAGACATGAAAACCTGTCACTTACTCCAATGTCCAGTATCAAGTTCTCTGATGCCGCTCTCAGGGAAGAAGCTCCTTATGAGCGGTTTGTTGTGTGAATTGATGAATCTGGTACCACCATGAACCCAAAGTTCATGCGAAGGGTTGTAACTCACTTGCTCTTCGACCCTTTGACGAATAGTGCATGTCCATTCCATGCTCGTTCGCCAGGGGTGAAGGGAAATGATTCAATCTCGGGTCTCCCTTCTTTCAAAATATCCAATGGCACTATGAACCTGAACGGTGGTCGGCTCGTGTTCAAATTTGTCAATAAGAATGCACGGACACCCGGGTCCTGGATCGACACTCAATCACCAGATGAAAGTTAGTGGAGAAATGAGTACCTTTTCGAATTTATCTAAAATTTCGTTGGCCAGCTTACGAGAAGAAACGTTGCTGGCCTCGATTTCTTCCATGCCTTGGATATGTGAGAGTGTGTCGAGGGACGCTTTGGCCCGTACAGGAGCAATGTCGGACACGATAAGATCTCTCAGAAGGTTTGTGGGCAATTCTGGGTTGAGAGCAAACGTCATGGCGACTTTTCCACCCCTTTTGAACAGGCATAAGACCACGCTAACGCAAAGAGATGTCGAACGTACATGGAATGTCCAAGAAGGGAAATGTCTGATAAGGATAGTCTATGACAGAAATCAAGGACATCCGCAGCCATATGGATATAAGTCATGGGACGAACGTGTGGCGAGGAGCCATGGTTACGGAGGTCCTGCAGGACTTTGGTTATCTTACGCGATTATTGAAGAACCACTTATACGCACGAGGGCATATACAGGGCGCTGGAGGTCGCGCGCAAATGCCTTGCAGAGTGACTGCCAATTCCGCTTGGAGCCGCTGCGAGACAACACTTTCGATCAACTAGCCGTAAAGGCGAGGTGCTAACGACGTGCTCACAAAAATCCGTGAAGAATAACGAGGGGTCGCTCAGTCTTGCTCACATCCGGCGGAATGTATGCGTCGTACCCCAAGGTGACCGGCGACACCGCAGCAAAAGTTCGTCCTATAAAGTTCCTAGTCAGCTCCAGATTAGCTTGGGTTTGTGGTGGAACGCACTAGCTAGACCCTTCTGGGCAGACAGGCCGAATCTACAAATGGAATATTTTCCATTGCGGAAGATGAGCGACATCCTGAGAGGATGCCAGCGATTACCTAACACGAATCTACGAGCCGGTCGAGACGCGCGAACAAGTCGCGTCGACGTAGTTTCTCCCAGCTTTGTCACAACGATGGTCTCCGTCACAGTGTCGCCCGCAGGAAGACCTATTTCCATCGCTCGTGGGCTTCCCAGTCATATCGACATCACAGGAAAAGAGGCCCAGGACACAACAGTACGCGACCTAAAGGTGGCCATTGCCAAAAAGTTCCCCAAAGTGAGTCTGAGCCAAGCCTCAACCTCAACCCAGCAGGACCTAACCTTGGTCAACTTCCAGTTTTATCCAGCCCGTCAAAAAATCACTCTCAAAGACAGTAAGAATACTCTCAGTGACGAGGTCAAGTTGGTCGATGTAGGGGTGGTGGATGGAGGTGAGCTGCTCGTCAAGGATCTTGGCCACCAGATCAGCTGGAAGACGGTTTTCTTGGTCGAATACGTGAGTTAACGCGTCAAGGTGGCCATTGGAAGGTTCTGATGCACAAAAAGGCTGGCCCGCTTGTGATACACCCTATATTGTATTTCTTTCCCGAATACATCTGGGGTGGTCCGGTCTACCACAGCATGTTGCAGCGGTCCGTATTCTCTGCTTCTTTCTGTTCCTGCAAGGCGTTGACGCGACTCGTAGGTTCGTATATGCGCTTGTCATGATTCACTTTGCAAAGCGCGAGTTCGAGACACTTTTGTGAGCATCTGTTTTATTCACTCGAGAGAAACTAACATTGTTCACTCAAGCATCCACCGCTTTTCCCATGACACAATGCCATTCAAGAACATATTTAAAAAGTACGGATATCATTGACATCTCGACGGTTCCTGCTCATTGCCTTGTATAGTTCAGCTCACTATCACCTCGGTAGCGGTACGCACGTTTCTACGGTCCGGTGGTGCTCGCACTTGACACCAGCAACACTACAGGACTCTTCCTGGCGTTGGCAATTTACGGCCCGCAGTACTCTGCCATGTCGCCTTATATCCGTGGCACTCCCCGGAACGATCCCATCTTTATCTGGTGCTGCACTGCAATTTGGGCAGTGAGTTCTCTTTTCGCCTCTGATTCGGCCGTCGGTCTCACCCCTCCTTGTAAACAAGTTCGCAGAGATATCCAATCTAATCACCCACATCACTCTCCGTGACCTCCGTCCCGCTGGGTCCCGCAAGCGTGCTATTCCCCAAGGGTATGGATTTTCCCTCGTATCCTTTCCAAACTATTTCTTCGAGAGTCTTGCCTGGTTTTCCATCGCCCTGATGACCGGAAGCTGGACTGGTAATGTCTCTTTCCTCGCGCGTCCAGACGTTTTCTAACAAGGAACATAAAGCCTATGGTTTCTTAATCGTGTCTACGGGACAAATGTATATCTGGGCCGCGAAGAAACACGTCGCTTATAAGAGGGAATTTGGAAGTGCTTATCCCAAAGGGAGAAAGGCTATGTTCCCCTTCATTGCTTAAGGTAGTGGAAGGCATCACCACTGACTGGGATATTGTTCCGAGTCCGAAATCGGTGTTCACTCTACATGCGGATGTACACCAAAGTCGGTACGAACATAATACAAGCCCTGGCTTGCCTGCGCAAGCGGTTGTCATTGCAGGCGACCTACATGTGTCAGGTGTGTTACAGCGGCTAACGAAAGTCAGTGGAAAATCGACTTCGGAGAGTGCCGGGGCAGGACCCTGAAATTGTCTGAGTGAAACTGCACTGTCACACCCAAGTATGCGAGTGGCCAAAAAGTATCCTATGAGTGATAAAAGTATAATAGGTACAAATGATATCTACACTGTGATCCCAACTCGGAGAATAGTCAAGGTTGTAAATGAACATGCGTGTCGCCAACTGTTGGGAACAGCAATGTTCATTGTCGTCCACGCCATCCGGTCACGAGCTCTGACCTCGGGACAGCATTGGTATGCACGTCAACAGATAGTGGTGGTCAAGAAGGTGTGTCAAAGGGGTGGCATGGTCGTCACAGTCGCTACCACCTCAGAGGTGGCTGCATGCACATCATTGGATGTAATTGGTCGAGGGGATAGTGTGCAATGGAATGGCATTCATTGCAGTCGTTCGTGCCGTCGTCATCACAAGCCCTACACTCGAGACAGCGTCAGCACGCACATCAGCGGATGGTGGTCACTGCCATAGCAGAAATTTTCGGTGTGACAGTCACATGGCTCAGGCAATTTCGGGGTCCTGCCCCGGCACTCTCCGAGGCACGACTTTTCGAAGTCGATTTTCCACCGACTTTTGTTAGCCGCTGTAAGGTAAATTTCAACCCAAGAGGGAGCGCCCAGGAAAAAGCTAAGCTAAGCGGGCCATTCGGCAGAGAACAAACGAAGACTCGTGTAAAAGGCAATTTGCGGGAGAAGGGGAACACACTACTTATCGGAGATGCTTCTTTGGCCAGATATCTGCGAAAATAGGAATAGTGAGCAACAAGAACATTAATCCACGAGGAGTAAAGGTCAGAAGAGAAAGAAATACAGCCAGGAGAGGTCGTCATTTTGCAGCCCATGAGACTGCATCAGGCGGTAACTCCACGATAACATCGTTCGAGCTTGACAAGGGATAGCCACTACCTGACAGATATTTGTTCTTGCAGCACGCGGCGCGCGAGTGAGCACACTTTCGGGAGACGTCAGCATTTGGTTAGAGAATAGGGGAAAAGAGGTCGAGGTTCTGAAACAAAGTCCAAAGCATGGGATAGTCCTCAGATACTCCCGCTTGAAAAAGGGAACATCATCCCATGGGGATGACAGTAAAAGCTCACCTGATCAGCAGCTCGAATATTCAGCCCAAGTGTCTTTACAATTTGTCAGTGAGAAACAAGACTCGAGAGCGTATAGATTTTTTGAGACAAAGGAAAGAACGTGAAGCGTAAATATTCCCACGCCATCAGGCTGACTAGGAGGCACGAAACACGACAAGCATCGGCATTCAATGCTAAATGGCCATTTGCATTACTTGCGCGCAGCCAATATCTTGTCTCTATACCGTCTACGAGTCTGCCTACAATTTGCGCCTTGAGCAGTGCGTTAGTGCCGTCCAACCCTCTGCACAGTGTCGACACGAGTTAACACAACCGCAGAATAAATGTCTTGCCTTTGCAGATCCCTACGTGGAGCACGACGCGCTTACGCTTACGCTCGACCTTATATTGCTAAAGAGAGGCGTATATCGGCATTTGTTGTACAACAGAGGGACCGAACCGCGTAAAGCACATGAGAAGACCACAGCCCCCGATCCTCAACAGAAAGTCCCGACCGACGTTGACATTGCGCGGCGAAAGGCTCTCTCCAGGGAAAAGGTTGCTTGTTCGCCACCGTGCTGCTGCTGCTTATACTTCTGTAAGATAGGCCAGATGGCTACACATCTTGAAACTCGGAAGTGGATTAGTGCTGGTTGATGCTTGTCAGTGACACAGTATCGTCTCTCTTTCCGCAATTTGACGCATGTAATGTTAGTTATACGTTGGGCCCAGCTCAGTGTGTCCCTTTCCAAGCCACTCATTGGATGAGTGTAATAACGAACTTCCAGATCCACAGATCGCTGCGGACCTTTCCCAGTGGAGCGCTGATACAAATAATATATTTCTACGCATCCTCGTAGCCTGCTTGATAGGTTCGTTGTCCCGAGTTTTGTTACTCCGCTCGGTTGATCATGTACTGGTAGAGACGGTCGCTTTTCATACGGGGGTAGTGCTCGCCTCGTATATCGTGCTCGGGTTCTCTGATTGGATTCGGTCTTATAAGGCTTTTCGGTCCAATGGGGTTTCTGGCATACACCAACAGTTCAAGTGAGGTGTCCTCGACCCGACCTGATGCCGTCTGATTTTATTTGTTCCTAGGATGTCACACATTCCACTGGCAATCCTTTACTCGTCGTTTACGAAGTATTTTCTACTCTTTCTACTTACGATCTGGCGGCCATCGCTATCTATACCAGGAAAGGGTCCGTATCGATTTGATGTGCCGTACGAGAACCCCTGGATACTGAACGCAATTGAAATCTGGGACGAGGACAAGCTCGATCGTGAATGGGTAGTACGGAACGTGCTTGGTGGTATGGCTGCGGGGTTCGGCCTCCGAGGTAGACGATCGCCACCTTGTTACACATTCCTGGCTGACTCAGTGTCGTACATGCAGTTGTGTTGGACTGTCATCCTGTGTTCACAACGATGGTTATTCTTGTTGGATGGGCGGTTAAAACGGCGGTCGCAGAGCTTCTGAAAGGCTGGGTCGGCGCCGATCCACAGATCGGGGAAGTTTGGTTAGCGTACAGCATTCCGTGACTAGTGGCGTGCTGTACAACCGCCAGTTGCGGTCCCGAGACTTCTGATACCCTGATCCGACCAAGGACAACACACAGCAATCTTGTCCACACCCATACAGAATGCCCGCCAGTGAAATCTCCTCGTCTCGTGCACTGAATGCGATTCTGCCGTTAGTTATCAGCGGACAACCTTACGAGGCTCATCAAAAAGCACGCACCTTTGCGTCCCGGTACTCTAAGTCAGGGCAGTACGACACCGCGATTGATGTGCTCTTCCAGTCCGGACGGGAACTTCTCAAGTCCGGGCAACAAGGTAGTGGCACAGACCTCGCGTTGTTTATGTTGGATGTATACGAAAACAAGGGGGAAAGCGTCTCAGATGATACGAGAGGTCTGAAGCACTAGCGTCTACGATCTAGGTTTTTTGACGGACCGAATCTCTAGGAAGGGTCACACAGTTGATCGCGCTCACGGGTTCTTCAGGGACCTGGCGAAAGACGATCATCGATAGAGCGGTCGCGTTCGTCGTGCTTCGTCTTCAGATCTCTCATACACTTACGCGTCGTGCCTAGGTGGACGGCCAAACAGGGTCCATATCCCGTTGGTGATCCAGATCTCCATCACTACGTCGGCGAATTGCTTTACAAAGGTGTCGCTGCCTCCCTAGAGGTGCCCTACTCTATCTGACAAACGTTATTTGGGTGAATAGAGGGTGCATATGATACAGCAGAGCCGCATCTATTGGCCTCGGGAAAGAGGGATAGTGCTCGTTTACTTGCGCAAATGTTTGTCGACTGGTCCGCCGTCGGCGGCATGCAGGGAAACTTTGCCCTCCGTGGTACCCTCCCGTTGGTTCCCTGACGCTCGAATGCATTACGCAGAAGCCAAACCAGTTTTTCATACAGGTACCTGGAGAACGGGAACATACTCGCGGCTCGGACGTTCATCGTTCAATTCGTCAACAAGACGATAACTGTTCGACCACTTCTGGCGTCTTCTCTGGAAGCCTCTTCCCTGCCGGTCACTGATTCGAGTGAAGTTGTATTGACCACCGACAACGCCATCAACTTTTGCCAACTTGCAGTGTTGGCGTGTCAGCGAGCGAACGCTGAAAAGAACAAAGTAATGCGGGAGAGCTGGGTCCGGTTGTGCGGTACGTATCAGTCGAAAGGTGGTATCCTCGCCAGCAAGGAGGTCCGTTCGGTGAGTGCGCAAGTTACCGTCCTGGGTACATGTTGATCCGACTCACGGGGGTTGATTGGTCTAGGCACTACTCGAAATTGCGTTGTTGTTCTTTGCCATCCCACCGCCGAAAACACAACCGGAGAACCCACTGGGTGCGATGTTGTCTTCGATGCTCAGTGGAGGGGCTGGTGGCGCACCTCAACGACGGGTATTATCTCCAGGTCTGCCTAGTCCGATGGTGCCGGGACTTGATTAGGGATCCAGCGAGTAGGGCACGGTGATTCTTTTCTTCGATGGCTAACGTCGTCGCATAGACTTGGGTAGAATTTCCGACCTTGCATCTTAATCGGGGGTTCGTTGAATGAGATGTGCTTTGGATTGAGCATTTTTGCACCGCGCGATTCCTTGATGCGAGATATGTGGTGTAACATTAGGTCTGCTCGGGCACTAGAATTACAAACAAACGATACGGTATGAACCATGGTTCTATCACGACTAGTGCAGAAGTGCCAGATACCCGGGAGGATCTCGATACAAGCAAGAACGGTGTCCGTGGCGGAACCAATCATGCACATGACACACCGCTTGCGCTTCGCCGCGGCACGGGATTGGGAGGGAGTTGCGTAGGAGAAGTGCTTGGAGTAGTCACGTCTCCGGATATTATGTCCTGGATCGCGTTCTCGAGCGCGTCCACACGGTTGGACATCTGTGCCACTAGGTGTACGTCAGACCAAGCGATGCGGACAAGGCAAGCAAAACCGACTCCGATCGAGTATCTGGGACGACATCTCGTCAAACTTGGCATCGAGCTGCTCCAAAAGCGTTTCTACCTAGAACACGGCTTTAAACGACATGGCGGTGGATCGCCGCTGATGTGACTTACGAACGCTGTCAGTTCGTGCGGGCTGGATATTTCGCTTGGGTTGGCTGTCACTGACTGCTTTGTTGGTGTCCTCGGACTCGACGCCACTTCGAAATTGGGAGTGGGACGCGCTGGTGTGGACGCAGGGGTGACTTTGAGCGGCAGCGCTGAGGAGGACATCGCCCCTCGTTCAGTCGGTGCTCGCGGGTGGCAAAAGAGCTAATATTATGTAAGCACTTGACACGAAACGGTGAGCACAAAGTCCGAGTCGGTAGTACTATAGCGTGAGTTAGACTTTTTTTCATTTGTTCCGTGCAATGTCTTACCAGCAGAAGAAGAATGAAGAACGGATATGACCATTCCGGTTACATATTTGACCCCTGCTTATCACAGAAACCGGTCCTCATCGGGGCACTTCAAGACTGACTCAGGCTCAGATCCGGCGCATTGTCTCCCCGGCGGAACCAGGTGCGTGGCGAAGGGGGTGCCGAGCTATCATGAGGGACGGGCCGCGACGGGAACAGTGTGATGGTTCTTGTCGTGTTTAGATCAGTACAATAAATCTGATCTGAACACCACAAGGGCTTTCATACTGTTTTACGACTAGTACACTAGGTGCTCAGCGAGACTGCCCCGAACTGAACTCGATATCCAAAGAACGGTGTAAAACGGACATGTCTCACCACTTTTCCTCTATCATATAACGTACCGCTTTCCTCGGTCCTTCCCCGTCTTGACCTCCCGACATGTCCCCCACCGCGACTCACGAAAACGTTCCTGAGCCCTCTCCTTCTGGCTTTATCCTCCCAGACCTTATCTCCGACTGTCACTACCCTCTTCTTCTCAGCCCTCATTGCTACAAGGTCGCTCGTGCCTCCGAACAGTGGCTACTGCAAGGGGCTCGGCTCGTCGAACCCCGTGTAACCAAGTTCATGGGTCTCAAGGCCGGCGAGCTTACTGCAGCTTGCTACCCTGACGCCGATGAGTTTCACCTTCGCGTTTGCTCCGATTTCATGAATTGGTTGTTTAACATGGATGACTGGTCGGATGAATTCGACGTGACGGATACGAGGGGAATGCAGGAGAGCTGTATCGGCGCCTTTCGCGATCCTAACCACTTTAAGACTGACAAGCTGGGGGGTCTGATGTGCAAATCGTCCGTCTTCCTTTACTCGTCACTCTCCATTCGTGGTTTCTAAAAATCGATTTTAATGCGGAACAGATTCTTTAGCCGCTTCATCCTGACTGGTGGCCAGGGGTGCACGGAGCGGTTCATCCACACGATGGATCTGTTCTTCATCGCCATCGCCAAACAGGCAGATGATCGCGCCAATGGTCGCATCCCAGATTTAGACTCGTACATCACCGTCAGACGGGATACGAGTGGCTGCAAACCTTGCTTTGCACTCATCGAGTATGCTGCTCGTATCGATTTACCTGATTATGTCATGTCCCACCCGACGATCATGGGGATGGAGGAAGCCACCAATGACCTCGTCACGTGGTCCAACGTAAGTCGTGCATCTTGCGTGAGCCATTGTACGCTGATTTGCTTTTGCAGGACATCTTTTCCTACAACGTAGAGCAATCTCGCCGCGATACGCACAACATGATCGTCGTCCTCATGCGTGAACAAGGGCTTGACCTTCAAGGTGCCGTTGACCATGTCGGTGCACTCTGCAAGGCCACGATCGAACGCTTTGAGGACAACCGTACGAAGCTTCCTTCGTGGGAAGGGGAAGAACTCAATAAACAGGTCGCGATATACGTCGAGGGGCTGCAGAACTGGATCGTTGGCTCGTTGCACTGGTCGTTCGACTCGGAGCGCTACTTTGGCAAGGAAGGACCACAGGTGAAGAAGGACCGCATCGTCAAGCTTCTCCCGAAACGTCCTTTGTGGGTCTGATGTACATTTTCCGTCGTTGTCGTCGTAGTGTTATATTTATGGCCCCTGCAAGTGGAGATGCCCAGCTTCAAAGTGGTTCTTTGATTCATAGATGTCGTACTAAGATATTTACTATTTATCGCGGGTACCTTTAGATTGTGTTCTTTTATTTCGCCTCTTTGATCCTAGGATCTTATTTAAAAGGGTCGTCGTCCTTAAACTTGACTAAGTGGCTAAATTAAATGTTTCCTAGAGACGCTTACCCCATGGTTTTGGATGTCGCACCGCAACGCACAAATAAGCCAGCACCGAGTATGTGCCAATTTCGGATTCTCTACAATGTCTCACGGAGGACCACAATGATCAATGACGAAAGCTTTCACTCTCCTCTGTTCCTCACCACCGACACCGTCTACATTCTCTGGTGTTTTGTCCTCGACGTTGGTCTGTAACGAGCGTCCTAGGTGAGCAGAGATCTGAAAATCGGGGATGTCCGGAAGCACGTACCCTTCCGCGATCAGCACCAGCTTCTATCAAAAGTACCGCAGCCTCAGCATGTGCAGATTCCATGGCCAAATGAAGTGGTGTATTTCCTGGCAACGAGGGATCACAATATGTTGGGTCCCAGATTCGATGCTTTATTTACCGACCCTGTCCCCCGTATTAAGGCGAGGTTTTGTCGTGACGCCATGCGGGGGATGCAACAAGAGTGAGATGAATCCGGTGGAGCCAGTGGTGGCAGCCCGATGGCTGGAATATGTAAGCAAGAGTGAAGGCATCTGGCGACGACTTCACTGACAGGGGTAATTGGTTGGCTTTGTCTCTTGCATTGATCTAATGATCATTAGCCAAAAATGCAGCCCTGTGGGGATGTTGACCTACATCTGCCCCTCGCTGAAGGAGGTATCTTCCGATCTGGACAATGAAATTAAACGTTTGGGCATTAGCAGAGACGCGGATCCCTGAATGCCCGGAAAGTTCACCTCTATGCGCGATTTGGAGGCCGCATAATGCCTATCGATTGAATAAGATCAGGAAAATAGAAATCTGTCGTGGGACACCGCACAATGGGGTGATCCCTTTATCATTCCTCTGATTTACATCAGCACCAGCGCTAATCAGTTCTTGAACGATTTCCTCGTGGCCAGCGCTGACTGTACGAGATCGAGATGAGATACTTGGGATAAGCTTGACGTGCCGACTGTGTGGACAAATGTACCTGCTATATGCAGTGCCGCCCAGCTACTACCGTCGGCCCTTGTGACGTCTGCTCCTTGATCTATCAGGTAACGGACGACCTCAGTCGCACCAACGGATGCTGCCCAATGGAGTGGTGTGCGACCATCCTGCGACCGTCAAAATGGCTGCAGAGACGGGGTTAATGAAAGGAGCGCACCGCGTCCACCTCGTTAGCGAGCTTTGAATTTTCAGTGACGAGGGCTCGTACTAGTGAAAGGTGGTCTGGGAGCGGTGCGAGGTTGTGTTACTACAGAGGGTCAGTTTGACACGAGCGACGCACTGTTCTGTGCCGCCAAGTGGATGGGCAGAGACATCGTGTTGGGAGACGCTGCGAGTGCGAGATTTCGGAGGTACGTATGCTGCCTAGCAAACCCTAACCTCAAATGAGGGTTTAATTGCGTCAGCTTTATCACGGTCTCCATTCCATTCCATTCCTGCCAACCTCTTAACTCGAGTCAACAAGGCCACGCGTCGAGATTCCTTGCATGGCTCGTGTACTGTGAGCACCAGCTACGTACTGAATCCTCGGGCACTGACACGGCTAGGTTCGTATCACATGGAAATGGTCGATTTTTGGGAACCCCCGGGAGATGATCGGGCCATCGTTGGCAGCCCGAAGCATGGAGAGCTTCCTCGAGAACAGCATGGCATACGAATTTGAATTGGCATGATGGCGGCCATGCGATGTGAC
>JBBPJX010000094.1:0-28307 GCA_038088955.1 Neotropicomus parvogracilis
GGTTTCGAGCGCGGCGGACAGACCCGTGAACATCTCGTCCTTGTGCGAAGCCTTGGGGTGTCACAAGTAGTTGTTGCAGTGAACAAGCTAGACCAAGTTGGTTTTTGCGGAAATAAAGCGTTGGACACGCTGATAAATCTGACTCTAGGTCAACTGGGAACAGGCCAGATATGAGGAAGTGTGCGAACATTTGAAGACATTCTTTGGTCAATCAGGGTTTCAGTCCTCGAAGACAAGCTTCGTACCGGTGGGCGCGATCCTTGGCGTGAACCTTGTGGAGCGGAAAGCCCCCGAGGCGTCTGTACTATCCAAGTGGTATCAAGGGCCAACCCTAGTGGATCTTCTTGGTATCTTCGGCTCACACTGTCATTATACCTCTTTTTTTACTGGTTCCCTAGATAAATTAGAACCTCCAATACGAGATATCGAATCGCCTCTGCGATTACCGATCTCGAACGTCTTCAAAGGACAAAGTTCTGGGATATGTGTCACTGGTCGAATATGTGGTGGGATTGTTCAAGTTGGAGAACGACTGCGCGTCCTACCCGGGGACGAGACGGCCGTCGTTAAATGTAAGGCTGAGATACGTATCACGACATTTTCTGATGCTGTGCTAGCAATCGAACTCGACGAAAAGAGCGTCTCCTGGGCCGCTGCGGGATCCAACGCAATGCTCTACCTGACGACTATCGACCCTATCCATCTCACCATTGGCAGTGTTCTCTGTCAGCCGAACGACCTCGTTCCCCTTGCGACTTGTTTCAGCGCGCGGATAATCGTTTTCGATATACAACTTCCGATCACCAACGGTGCTTCGGTATGTGTATCTATCTGGACGTGCTATCAACAAGATTGTGAACAAGAAACAACTTGTTAGGTTGAACTATTCCATCACTCCCGAGATGTCCCTGTGACGATCACGAAGTTGATTGCAAGCCTTGATCGGGCCACCGGCTCTGTGGCCAGAAAGAATCCGCGGTATTGTCATTCTTTGAATGTCTGTGTTCCGGCTGAGCATGGCCATAGCGTGTTGACCAAAGGGACGTCTGCCGAAATTGAGATCACCTTACGAGGCGATGGCCAATATGGGACTGGTACCACTGTCAGACCTATTCCCATCGAACCGTTCTCTGTGAGCAAAGACATGGGGCGTTTTCTGCTGAGACGAGGCGGCGAAACGATCGCAGCAGGTAGGACACTCATAGATTTCGTTTACCAATGTACTCAACGTTGGCAGGAGTCGCTTTAGAAATTCGACAGTAAGGGCTGACAACCGATGACTAGAGTCCAATGTCACACAACGTGTACATGGTATAGTCTACATGTCTGCAACAGAAATTCCGAAAGGCATGAATAACTTGGGAGTATGATAAAGTCTAGAATGATAATGACGTGATGGTGTGCGTTATTCGACGTATGGAAGAGCATGGGAGATCGTTGTCGGGGCGCGGAGGTATCCAATGGCTACGAATCTATGGAAATGAAACGGCTACCAGAAAGTTTCTGAGAACGTATGAAAAAGCAGGCTTAGTGCCTGTTCTTCTCCTTTTCATGCTTGTCGCTGTCCCTGTTAAATATATGCTTAATCCTCGCGAGCAAGGACCGCCGTTTCTTTTGAGCCCAGGTGCTCGAAGAGGGTGCTGAGGGGGAAGAGGCAAGGCTGACGGAAGCAGGCGATGTAGTCTGTGGCGGGTGACAAGTTTCAACCGGGACAATTTGGGCCTGTTTTGGGGAAGGCTCCAGGACTGCATCAGGGCCTGGGGCGGGAGGATGAGTGACTGCAAAAGAATCTGGAGTAGCTTGGGGCGGTAGTTGAGGTGCTGCAGAGGCTGATGCTGTCTCGTTCGCGGTGCCAAGCATTGAGAGAGAGGGAGGGAGCTCCTCCTCTGTGAGGTGGACTGGCGCATGATCTGAAATGCCGTGCGAGTCATTCGCCTCTCCATTTCCGTCAACCGATTGAAGCGAGACGGGACCGTTGTCGATAGGAAGTGTGAGACATGAAGAAGGTGCCTGCTTCGATGGGTCAAGTTTTGCCTCCGAAGTAGGGGAAACATGTCCCTCTGTGGCAGCCGCCGTATTCTACGTCGGGGGTACAAAAGCTGAGATTCGACCGTGGGGAGAGGGGGGGGTGTTTCGTACCAATTTGAATTCGCTCGCAGGGGTGCCAATGGAAGGTGCCTGGCCAAGCCCCTCCACGGTGATCTGGGGGATGGGAGGAGGAAGCGGCCCCCTGATCGCGGCAGGCTCAGCTGGAGTAAGATATTCCACGGCGGTTACCATGGCCTCGAAATCACCATACCCTTCGCTCTTGAGAGGAATGGTCAGACGCGCGGGTGGGTCGTGCGGCGGAGGGAGGCCCGGAGGCATTTCGGGTGCCCGAAGGATGTTGTTTATGTTTCCATGCCCATCGTCCTCCTGAGGACAATCGTCGCGACATTGCCAACGGCCGTCGACGATAAATTTGTACGCAATCTTCTGGCCCCAGGGAATTTTCACAGTACCGGAAAACCCAGCGTCGCCTTTTACCAAACGAATGGAAGACGACCACTACAGGAGGAGGGAGTGAATGGAGCAAGAAAAAGAAGAGATTGGACGGGAAACTGACCTGGTCGAATGTTCCGGTTACGATCACGTCTTTTGGGTCCAGGGATGGCCTGAACGGAAGTAATTAGGTGTATAGACTATACGGTGAATTGAACACACGTCTCACCAGACGAGCTCGAGGTTGTGAAGAACTGCAGCGCTCATCATTACCTTGGACGTCGCCGCAACCGAAACTGAACCGCGGTTCACCACGCTCCCAGTGGACTCAGCGGCCCGTATTTATACTAATAGTGAGCCAGGGCATTCCGTAATCACAACACGCGCCGGCTGCCCTGCATCGGCCGCGGCAAACTGAGCCTCAAGTACACAACGTGTCCTTCATCAGCCCGTAACGAAGACTACCACGCTTGCTACGTCCTTATCCTAACCCATGCGGCGTCTGGACCACGGTGTTGTCAGGTTGCGTCACCGCTGTCTGCACCAGTTCCCCGCAAAGCTGCCTTACGGCTCTTGCTTTTTCTTGCCCGTAGCAACTGTGCACCACGTTGTTCCGGTGGCGTAAAGCCCAGGAAACTCTTTACAGATCCTTCTGTTCCCTGCAAGTGTCCGTTGAGGCGACTTTCTGTTTCAGACTCCACAGCAAGCGTGTCCTGCTGGGCATCCGAGTCGAGATAGGCGAGCGGCATGGGGGAGGAGAATGCGGTGATACCAAGTTGTCGACAGTAATGCTGAACGGCTGCGTGGAATGCAGTCTTTCGTGCATTCCTCAGTCCCCAGTCCCTGCATCACGATGTAAATACGGTGGGATTAGTTCCTTGTCAAGGAGAACTAAATCCAAACACTAACTGCCACGTGCTGGAAAAAAATCATTTATCAATAGAGCTGAAACTCCCTGCTTCGTACACGTACGAGTTGTGAGGGATGCCGATGGTGATCTCTAGATGTCGCTGAAATGAAATCTGCTGTAAAGTGATCGATGTTGTAGGTTGGAACCATCGATTCTCTTCGGTTGCAAGCCATTCGTTTAAACGGGTCTCAAGCGTATCTAGCTTTTCCAGTGGAGTGCGCCAAGCGATTTGCATCGTGAGCGACTCTGCCATTTTCTGAAGATAACAGTCAGCCGAGTGTCGTGACGAACAGAACAATCACATGCGTCACTCCGGCGAACATTTGTTCTGTGAGTTCCTCGATCAGCGATGCACCAAGTCTATGGGTAGAGACTCACATAAACTTCGTGGAGAGTTGGCTATTGGAATAGTACGTCTCGGTGCCGTCCGGCCGCACAAACACTGTCTTAATAGTGAAATCAGCGCACAACGGGAGAACCCAGAGGGCTAAGAGCATACTGCAAACAATCCCATTTTCCTCACGATCAAATTATCGGCTATCTAAATGTTAGCGTGACATCATCAATTTCGTTGAAAGCACCTTACTGTCGATGAAACATCGATCACCGGTGTCGAATGGACTCGAACGATATCAGCAAGAGTAAAATCAAGCCAGACAGATGAACGCACTGCGACACAAATAGAAACATTATGGCGTCGAACATATTGCTAGCTGCGTTTTTAAAGATAAAACTCGCTGCTATCCCGAGTGAGTACGCACTGGTCAACGACTGAGTGACGTTGACACCAAACACGCTCAGCGAGATGAAAAACAATACGATAAAAGCGAAAAACAGCAATATTTGATCAAGCGTTCTAAGGGCTACCCCAACATCACGCATACTTCGCGACAAGAATCGTCGTTCCTTGTAGATGCGCAGAATGGTAGCCTTGATTTCGGATCGTGAAATATCGCCATTGTTGTCTTTGTCGAACACTCGAAATGCTTCTCGAGCCTCTCCTGGAGTGGCGAAGGCTGGCTGGAAGTCTTCTGGTACAAGATAGGTCCTGTGGCGGTCACGGAAAGTCCTGTAAATAGCCCGTGCTAGACGCTGTTACAGGCATTTATCGTCGTACTTTAGCGTGAATAAAATCCCGCTTACCTTGGTTTCATGGGTCGGGTTGACACCAAACCTCATTCCACTCGGATCGTCGTCGTCACCCTTAATATTACGAGCATCATGCAACACCGCTGATTTGATTACCCGCGCAGCAAGGATGGCTGGATTATGCTCCTCCTGCTGGGGCAAGTGCTGGTCAACAGTACGCTTGCGTGATGGTGGGTATTCATAAGATATATCTTGCTTCTCGTGAGATGGACTGAAGTCAGGAGGTGTCCCTAAATCTTCCAACTCAGACGAGTCTCGAGAAATGTCGTGAAGCGGAATAGAAGCTCCCGAGCCTACTAGTCCTTGCTTCCCTTTGCCTTTGTTGTCTTCGGTATCTGCGTCATTACCACCGTCGTAACATTTCTCCCCGCGTTGACGGTGATTGGTGTCTCTTTCGCTGAAGGGGTTGATGAAACCGAGGTGGAACACACCATGTCCACCACTAGGTCGGGGGTGGTGATGTCGAGTTCGAGGTTTGTGCTCGCGGAGCTTTTCGATGACACGAAGACCGCGCTCTACTTCCTCAACGCGCTCTTTATAAGCAGTTCGATGGAATGCGAAAGCTGGCGACGAAGGTGAGCTTCTTTTAACATGCTGAATGCTGCAGAATTTTCCATACCCATAGCATGAGACAACATTCTTTGAGCGCATGTTACCAATGCTAAAAAGAACAGAAATTCAATAACCTGAGCAACCTGCGGACGTCATATGGCTATCGTACCCAAGAGAGCTCGTTCGAAGACTCACATGATCAGTGTATGGAGCAAAGCTGGTTCCGTTAGCACCACCGTCATATAATTTAAATATGTTCTGGAACAAGATGATCCAACTGAGCCAGGCGCTAGCAGCATACAGCACAGGCTTGAGGGTATCTTTCACAGAGTCATATAATTCAATGTGAGTCTTGACTTCCTCAGAAACATGACCCCATGAGATGGATATCAAAATGCGCGTCACTGAGGGTATGATGTCTACGATCATTGCAAGACCCCAGGATATGACGACGTTGGCCGCCGCCCAGAAAAGCCACGCTTCGATATTTAAGACCACATAGTGTCTGTAACTGGTGGGGTGTGGCTTGTACCAAAAGAAGTGGACGAGCAGCGCAGGGGTCACCAGGACGCAGGCTAGGAACGTCGAGCCAATCAATGAAGAGAACAAGATGGTGAACAGGCTGCAAGCGCGACGTGCTCAACGAGGTTCATGCCCATACAAGGAAACGGACGAACCGCCAGACAGTCCAGCGTTTCGCCCTGAGATTCTCCCCCAATTTCTGGCTGAACTTGGTCTCCACGTCGGCCAGGTCCTCGTCGCCGCTCCAGTCGAATTCCTCGTCCTCGCCTTCGTCTTCATCCGTGCCAGCGAATGAAGGAGTGCGAGAGTCAAGTTTTGGGGGGGAATTGAAATATCGCGCCGAGGGTGTGCGAGCAAGCTCGTCGGGATAGTGGACAGCGGGCTTGGCTGAGTGCTTTTGAGATATGTCCGAACCTTGGCTGTTCTGCCTGCCCGTCGTACGAGGCCAATCGTGGTCGGGCATTCGACGATGGTCGTGGAGTGGAGGCTTGGAGGTTGCGTGGCCACTCGTTGCCAGGGTGGTTGTGGAGCCGTTTCCAACTGAAACCTCCGACACTCCACAAACATCGTGGAACCGAGGACGATATCGATCGCCAGCCGAGTTTGTTATGTTTCTCGGAATGTTGACAAATCCAGTCCGGCTACATCATCTCCACGAACCCCTTTAACCGTCGCGGCTGCTACAAAGTACCATCTTACAATCTACCATGAGTGCTGAGCTGCCTGCCGATCCCAAGGCTGCCAAGAAGATGGAAAAGGCCATAGCAAAGGAGGCCCAAGCTGACGAGAAGGACTATGAGCGGGCTCTGGATGAGCTGAAGCGTACCGAGAAGTCGGAAGCCAAGGCCTCCAAGGTGAGCTTGTGGATCTCGCCGATGCTCGCAGGCTCACGGTTGACTCACACCAAGGCCGTCACTAAAGCGGATAAGTCTCTGAGAAAGATGGAGGACAAAGAACACGACACGACCAAATCGCTCCAGAAAGCCACGCATACCCACGACCGGGCCGTGACGGACCTACACACCGCACAGAGCGACGTTCAGGTGAATTCGACCTTTTTGCTCGTAAACGAAACGCGACGCTCTCCTTCAGATTCAGAAACAGCGAGCTCAGAGGTTGAGGCAAAACATCCATACACTGAGGGCTCGCGCAGATGAGCTCTTCAAGTCCAAACAGACCCGAGATGTAGGCATCTTGTCTCCTTTTCCCCTGACCCGCATGTTGACCGAGGCAGGAGGAGCGCGGTCGCAGGCTGGCAAATCTTCGTGCACCAAGCGATACTTCGGGGTAGAGCATAAGCTTGAATGTCGGTCTAGTTGTCTTGTAGCCGTATAATTTCGCACGTATGGATGACTAAGCACTCGCGCTCGCTGTTTCAAACGTTTGAGACGACCGACCATCGTTGAGCGTCGAAGGCAACGTTGTCGACACCCCTCGATCTCAAGATCGTTCGCTATGAACAAGAACCCGTTCGTCCCACAACCAACCTTCAATCCGCCCCAACCACCCCTTCCTCCCGGCCCTCCCCCAGCAGGACCTCCTCCGGACTACTCTGCGTACTGGACTGCAGCCGCTGCACAACACCAAGCTCAGCAATCATCGACTGCAGCAGCACCCGTTGCTTACAATCCGCAGTGGAGCACTCCGCAACCCCAGAGACCACCTCCAGAACAAAGTGCATTGTATGCCAACTACGGCTATGGCGGCCAGAACATCCATTGGCAACAAAGGCAGCCCCAACAGCAGCCCCAACACTATCAGCCAGTGCAACCTATGGCCCCGCCCCCTCCCCCGCCTCAGCCCCAACCCCAACCTCAGTATAATCCGTACCAAGCATCGGTTGGCTTTCAGGCGTATGTACCCCAACCTCCCCAACCTATCCTGTCACAGCCGACCTACCCGCAAACACATCAAACAATTGCTCCTCCTCAGCCATATTTCCCTCAACAGCAACCGCAGCAACCGCAACAACCCAGACATAATCATGGAATACATCACACTCCCCCTCAACATCTCCCCCCAGCCAAGCGACAAAAGTTCGATGGTCCGGGTGTGAATCATCACTATGGGCAGCAACGCCAACAGGGCCCACCCCCCCAGCCACAATTTCAGCCTCCACCTACCCCCCAAAACCCCATGTACGGCCAGAACCAGAGTCAACATGGTATTAACCAGGTACCCATTGGCGGGAACAGCCGGGGAGGTGTAGGCGGTCGCGGTGGTTCTATGAATGCAGGTCGGGGAAGAGGAGGATCCATGGGTGGCAACCGAGGTGGAATGGGTGGTCAGCGTGGGGGCAGAGGCGGCTCGTTTTTGAACGGGGGTGGCAACCGTGGTGGTCAGCAAGGCTCTTTGCGAGGTCATGGCTCACGAGGTGGTTTTGGTAACAAACAAGATTTCCATAACCGCAGAGGTGGGTCGTTTAATCAACAACACCACCAAGGAAACATGGGCAATACTGGTTTCCGTGGAAGGGGACAGGGCCATTCTTCGGGCCGTGCTGGACGACAGGATGGCTCGAATGTTCAATTGGGCAGTCGCGATACATTGTCCGGCAGTTTCGCAAGTAGTGGTAAGAAGGACGAGAATCGGCGCACTCTCACAGATTTTAAGATTGTGGGGCTCGAGATGCCCGAACTTGGATGGACGTGGGGCATACTTCCGTCTGCGGTCAAGTTAGAGGGCAAAGAGGGGATTACTTCTCTCACTGACTCTTCACATGCTATTGTCAAGGAAGAATCGATACAGTCAAGTGATCTCTCCAGCAGCGAACGGGCTGATGCCACACATAGGAACGAGCATACCGTTTCAGATGCGTCGGTGGCGGTCGATGTCGAGGCTGAGCAGCCCATCGGGGAGCAATCTTCACTCAGCTCCCCGCCGCCTTCCCGCATCCGCATTTATTTCCACACACCCGTTTCTCCGGATGATTCACATCCAATTCCGCACAATTCATCTTATGTCTATGGTACCTCGCCCATGGATTCGCGCAAAGGCAAGCGCAAGAAGATTGAGGATGATGATGGTGACGCAGAAGAGGGCCGAGGGCGGCCACCCCCGCCTCGCGGAAGCCAGATGAGCGATACTGCTAGTGTTGACATGGATGGAATTGGCCGAGGCAGCGCTGCCCCGAGCGTAGCCGAGACTGCTAGCGAAGGCGACTGGCTCATGGCTGCCATCGCCGAGGACGATGGAGATGCTGCTGACGTTGAGGTCGGTGTGCTTGGGGAGCACGCCGATGACGAGGACGACAACCAACTCCGTGTGAGTCGTGTAGAAGATCCTCACGTCGCAGTCGGTGAGTCAGTCATACCTGGACTTGGGGGCGATATTATCAATGGTGAGTTTCCGACCATCTCTTGAATATCACTATGATGGATGCTTCCGAACCTGGATGGAGGGTGTCCATCTGATTGTTGGGGTTTCACGTGGCTAACTCTTGCTCCTGAAGGCATCTCTTTTGATGGGCATGGAGCTGGTTCTTCTGGCGATGATTGTGCTACCGCTACCATTCATGATACTGGGGACCGTGGCAGCATGGCAGCAGGCAGTGATCCTGCATCAGTTCCGTCCAATGGGACTGCCAAAAATTGCACGTCTGGTCCATCCCAAGGACAGTCTAGCATGGACCTTGCCTCCACGCTTGAAGACGCTGCTGCAGAGCTCGCTGCTCCGGAGGTCACACAGCCTCCGCACAGTGAGCTCAGCAATGAGAATAGGGGCGAGGTAGTGCTTAGCGGATGTTCTTTCATTGAACCGTCTCTCCTCGCTTCTCAATCTTCTTCGTCTTTAAGTTCTTCGTTTGATGTTTCATCTAGTCGGGATTCTGCCCCCCCTCCCTCCACCTCCGTGCAACTTGACCAGCAGTCTGCTGACCATGCAGGACATCTTGACGCACAGGCTTCCATAGTGGAAGGTGTGGCCGACGTGGCAAGGACTGTTGCTGTCCTAAAGCCGTTGCAATCACATCCTTCTTATGCGTCCACCATCGTGGACGACAGTCTAGACAATGGACTCTTTTCACAGGAGGAAGAGATAATGACACAGGTCGATAATTCAAATTTCCACGCGTCCCAAACCGAGGAAAAGGTTGTTCATGATCCTACTCATGATAATGATCAAGAACACCTGGAGCCACCAGCTTCTCCAACATCAAACACGTTGCTCTCGACGTCGTCCGGTTCTACCTACGGCGAGTCATCATATCACCCAGTGGTCACGTCGCCCAAAAAAGGCAAGACTCCTTCCGCAAATCGCCTCTCGATATCGTATGCTGCGGGCAGTAGACGATTGGTTGTGGATGCCGAAGTTGTCGAGTATCTTCGCGTGTATAGAGCCGAGGGTCGGATCGAGGTGTACATGTCTCTTGACAAGGACGATGAAGAAAGTTTGAAGGGTGTGCTGGTACGTATGGCTTCCAGATTTAGGCTCTGCACGAACCAACAAACGTTCAGGTGGAAGGGCTTTCGGAAGCTACTAAATCGTACTTACCCCTGCCAACAATCCCTGAGCCATGCGGTGCTGACGAGACGATACCTTCGTTTTCAAGAGCTTCCCTTCCATCGAAAGTACACCTCATCGTTCATCTCGACACTGACCGACCTTTGTCTGAGCCCAAGTGGGTGAAGTCCGGGGATGTGCAGGAGTGGCTGAAAAGCATGTTTGGGCGCATGTTTTGGGTTGCCGGGGAGGCTGCGGACGGTTGGGAGAAAAAGATTGAGGTTGCGGACCCTGACCCGGTGTGTTTGTCCCTCATCGGCTTGAATCCTTTTCCGACCATTTTGACAGGCCCCCACGATCTGGACCGTTCTTGAGGGTTGGGCGGTCAATTCACCAGTGGGAGTCCAGACTGAGCGACAACGCTTCCTCAAGACCCACATGACGGAAGTCGACAATCTATTGGAGATATTGTTAAGACTTGTTCGCGGAGAACGCGCGACGCCTTTTTCTCAGAATGCGCCTGCTATATCCACTCCAAGTATCTCGGGTCCTCTTCTTGCCGCGTTCTCCCAATCATCAGCACACGGAGCACAGCAAACGCACGTCTCCCTCGCTGTGCTCGCGATGTTTTACATGACCGTTGAGTATGCAAAGAAGGCGAGTGGCGAAAAGGGCAAGGTGGAGGCAGAGGGCAAAATCGGTGAAATCATCAGATGCCTGCCGTCGCATCTGATATACAAGAGCCTGGATGGCATATTCAAGGAGTGGCGAGCTGAAAAAAAGGGAACGAATAGATAATTATGGTCTCCTTTATCGTCCGTATGTTTCTGTTACAGTTACAGTAATTATTCAGACGTACCGTACACCGACCTCACGTGATGAGCCTGATGAGGACGCGTCACTTTCGTCGATGCTACACTACTTGAGTTCGATCCGTCACTATGGTCCGTTCGCGATTCGTTTCGCTCGTTCCGCGCGGTTCTCACTACCCGCACGCAGTTCAGAAACACATACGACTCCGATAATACTGTTTTCTCGCCCCAGGGTCGCCTCCATCAAGTCGAGTATGCCCTCGAGGCTGTAAAGCAAGGATCTGCAGCCGTGGGTTTGCGATCAAAGACGCATGCCATACTGTTGGCGTTGAAGGTCTACCCAATTATTCTGTATCGGGAATGCACGCGTTGACGATTCTCTACAGCGTTCTACGGGAGAACTGGCCTCATACCAACAAAAAATGTTTCGAATAGATGATCACGTCGGTATTGCAATCGCAGGACTGACGTCGGACGCACGCGTTCTGAGGTGTGACAACATGCCCTTTGTACATCTGCCATCCTAGATCCATAACAAACTTTCTAGCAATTTCATGCGGCAACAAGCTCTCGGCGAGCGCATGGTCTTCAACCGCCCGATGCCCGTGAATCGGCTAGTTTCCGCCATCGCCGACAGTGAGTCTGCATGGTTCACCTCGGACGTTCCCGTCATCTCTTGCAATGGCTAGAGGCGCAGGTAAATACCCAAGAATATGGACGTCGACCTTATGGTGTCGGGTTCCTTGTCATTGGACAAGATCAAACTGGACCACACCTCTTCGAGTTCTCACCCTCGGGAAACTCGTACGAGTACTTCGCCATGTCGATCGGTGCACGCAGCCAGAGCGCCAAGACGTATTTAGAGAAGCACTTTGAGAGCTTCGCTGATTGTTCGTCTCCGTGACTATCTAGCGCCACGATTTACTTATTCCTCGCAAGGCACTCTGGAAGAGCTGATCAAGCATGGCCTGCACGCGCTCAGAGAGACGCTCCAACAAGATAAAGAACTCAACACGAACAACACTTCGATTGGCATCATTGGCCCAGCTGGCCAGCATGAAAAGCCTACTTCACCACAAGGTAAATTCCGCATCGTTGAAGGGGAAGCAGTACATCTTTACTTGGAAAGTATGGACGCGAAAGTTCCAGCGGATGGATCGGTCCCAGTGCCGCCCGCAGCACCCGCTGAAGATGTACAGATGTCAGGTTGAAGATATATGCCTTACTGCGTAACCCTACAATTTCCGTCGAGAAACGAAAACCATACGTTGAGTTGTACGCGCACGCTAGTGGAAATACTATAAAGATAACTGAGTGTGGGTGGTATGTCTATATGCAAAAGTCTGAAGGTTCTAGACTTTGTGGCCAATTTTCTTAGCTTCTGCCCCAGCACTCCGCCAAAGCTGAGCCGCCAGGCTAGGACGGCGAAGCGCAACGAGTAAGTGCACCATTGCGCTCAACAGCGCTACACTACCCGCCTGATGTGCAGCCGCGACGGGAATGGGGACGAGGTATAGTAAAGTAGCCAACCCCAGCAGAACTTGTACGTTCGCCATCGCAAAGGCAGCCGTCACGGAGACCCGAGCGCTTGGTGGTAGCAGCGAGCGAACGGCGCTACGGCGACTGTAGGCGAAAAGGAGGCAAGTGCTAAAATATGTTGTCATTGCCTGGAATGGAGGTTAGAATCACGGGGCGTGAAAGATGAATAAATTTACAAGGATACGATGGTCGAATTGAACAGTGGTAGGATTTTCAAGGATGTTTCTCCACCAGACATCAGATCCATCTGTGTTTCTGGCATATGCGGCGGAGAAGAGTTCGTCCAGAGGTGGTACAATGCGACCTCCCATCAATGGAAATTCATTATATTGTAGTCCGGCATCCAGACCCGCTACGAAGGCACCTTGTATATCCACATGAGAACTGGTGCAAATTTCATCTGATCACCACCCACCAGACAGTGCTGTTACAAATACGAGCACGGTCAAAGCACGGGAGTATCGAGTGAATCGCCTGACCACCGGGCTGGAGAGCACCTCCGGCCATGACATAGTGTTTGATCCGCTCCAGAGGCCAGTATGTGCATATCTCCAGTCTTTGATGGCTACTAGGCCTGTTCCGAACATTCCGGCATACAGTAGGATGGCAGTACCAAGGTGGGCTGCCAAACGGTACTGGGACACGCGGGGTACCGCGCCAGGAGTGTCCATGATCGACTCTTCAAGACCAGATTTAACCATGTACCACCCGAGGACTCCTTGGAAGCCAAGCAATGACGCCATGCCAATTAGCTTGACGGGCATTGAAGCGGTAAGCCTTTTCCTGACCGCAAAATAAGACAGCGGAAGTACGAATACGACACCAATGATGCGACCCAATACACGATGGCACCACTCCATGTAAAAGATATTCTTGAATTCGTCTAATGAGATTGAATGGTTTATCCTATCCAAACGGTTCAGCCAACTCTGAGCAAAATTATAGCTCGAGGAATATACCGACAGCTTGAATTCTGGGGTTGCCTTGTATTTTTCGAACTCGGTGTTCCAGTCCTCTTCATTAAGCGGAGGTATGATACCAGTGATGGGCCGCCATTCTGTGATGCTGAGACCGGACTCTGTGAGACGCGTAACACCTCCGACCACGATAACACCGAAGACTAATACGGAAGAGAAGAGGAGCCAGCGGCCGACCGAAGGTGGTGCCAACACAGGCAACTTGAGACCATCTGCTTTGGGACGGACGATTCCAGTTGACAATAAGCGTGAGTTCGGGAACCGGAGCGTTCCAAGCCTGAAGATGTCTTGACAGCGAGTCCGCAAAGGGCCTAGGGTGTGGCATAGACGAGATGGTGGAGGTCGCTGGAAAACGTGCGACCTCAGGATGCTAGACACGGACGGGCCAACCGCGTGAAAGCGGCGAGGTGGCGGCCGAAACACTGCGCGGAGGACATTCAAGGAGGACGTTGAAGAAGACATACTACCAAACACGTGACCGCTATTATACGCGCTGCCAAACATTAAAATTCATTGAAGATGCTTTCACCACTGGTTAGACGACTTGCATCGTCCAGGTCGGCCTCGCCACTCCTGCGACCGCTATCGACACCCGCTTCGCAGTCCAGCAACACAGAGGACACTATTGTATCCAAACTGACTGAACACTTTTCTCCATCCGAGCTTACCGTACAGGACGTTTCTGGTCAGTGGCCTACTAGACGAACGCGTACATGGACCGACTGATCAGCTTTGTCTCTAGGAGGATGCGGCTCATTTTTTGCGATCAAAATTGCTAGCGATACATTCAAGGGCCTAACAACTGTGAAGCAACACAAGCTCGTCACTGAAGTCCTGAAGCAGGAAATCCAAGGGATCCACGGGCTACAGGTTAGTTGCAGGAGAAATGGATCGGAAAAATCTTGACCGTTTGACTATAGATCAAGACGATAATTCCCCCATAGCCCCGCAACGAAAGACTGTTGAAATTAGAGAACGGACGGAATGAATGACTGCCAATTTCCGGGCCAAACTTTCGCTCGTCCAACCAATATTTATCATCACGACCCACCCCTACTTGCGTAATATATATTATCTCCCGGACTCGTGAAGACCGTCGGTTTTTCATGACCTCTTGTGCACCGTTAAAAGTGAAATAGCTTCCCGACTATACCTCTGGCGATTTGGATTGTCTTCAACCTGTATGCGACTCAAACTCGTCGATCTACAAGACAGCTTGCAGAACACACCTCTTTCCAGTCGAACGCTTTCTTGAGCAGGGTGAAGAAGCGCTTGTCTGCCTTTTGATGGTAAGTAGCAGTACAACAGTTTCGCCAAGGACGATAATACCTTTCGCCTCTTTTTGTAACAAAACAGTATTTCCGTGTGCTCCGTCGCCAGCTCGGAGAGTGTCTTTACAAGGAGCGGAAATGCCGGTTCGAAATAAACGCAATCCGCGGCAAGAACGAGGTCTGGTCGGGGTATCCCTCGAGGTAGTGCTTCCCCCCTGATAATCCGGTCATTACATCTGTGCTGTCCCAGGACGGGTTAATCTTGCTCACCAGTTTAATTCCGACACGGTGACAGACGACTCTAGCTGATTCAGTCTTACGTTTGCACGCATGATATCTAGCAATGGCCTAATGATGGTCAAATGAGTCAGCCATGTATCATAAACCAGCGGAGTGCTGACTGACGCTTGATCAGTAATCCAAACGTTGCCGCCGAGCTTGCCAACGACCACTCCAACCAAACCGGTTCCACTTCCCAGCTCCAAGATCGTTCTTCCCACGCAGTACCTCTCGCCACGAAGGGCCAGATAATCTGCGAGGACCTGTGATTGGTTTAACCTTCTGGTTGGGGTGAACCGAAACGCGTTCAAGACAAAGATGCAAACCTCCCCAGCAGGCCATGCAACTCCCCCACAGCCAGGGCTTGCATCCACCTTGAGCGCGACGTGTATGGTGGTGGGGCACCCCTGGCTGGGGAACGACAGCTGGATAAGTTCATTGCATGCTGAACGTGGTTGAACGGGGATAATGCTGTGTGAATCATTGCTATCTCCGATGCTGTCGTCCCGTCTGAGATGTCGAAGTGGATCGAGTGCGTCGAGGGCTTCGTCCAGGGCGATTTCGTTGGAGAGTACTGACGGGTCGAGATCCACAGGAGAGCCATTCATCGGGACAATCATAACGCAGTGGAAGGGCTTTGCCTGGCGGAGTGCAAAGGTGTTAGTACATCGACCGTCACCACACCCAAGACAAGGACAATATTTGCTTAAGCGACCGTCAGATATGCCAGGACGAGGTTGAGTGATTTGTCTGAAAAGAAAAGCAATCGAAAATCGTCCCTCTTCTGTGGGTTCGTTAGTGCGGACGAGCTCGATGGAACAAGCGCATCAGGTGTCCAGTCACGAAGACATGGACGGAGATTTCCGACACCTTTGATCAGTTCGTGACCGGTATGGTTTCAGCGTCGCAATGTCTGGCACGTTTACGTGGTGTTCCAGCAGTCACCAGTCGTATCCATTCAGACTGGGTTGCGGTCGAACCAGTGCGTTAGTCGAATCGTTTCAAGTTACTAGTAACTCTCTAACGAAATCACATCAACGATCAGCTGTGTGGCAGTGACATGCGGTGTCGAAGAGGTAACAGCGCCCACCTCCTCCTACCAATCGAGTTAATTTTGTCCCGCACGGCAACTAACCGCAATTGGCTCCTCCTCATATATTTCCCCAAGATGCGCACTTTTCCCCCGTAGCGACCTAGTCCATCGAGGTTTCCACCCCGGGACCCATAAGCGACCCCACGCTCGGCTCGACTAGTCCGTGAATTCGTCTACTGGACAAACTCGCTCGAGATGCAAGATCCTCAGGCCCCCCCAATCCTTTCCCGTGGCAAGACATATCGAGTGAGGGGACCCCGTCCCTGTAGCTGGATATCATCACCATCCGACCCCTCGCTCACTTGGCCATGGGCCATCCAGGGATCTGGCTTGCGTCGGGGTTCTACCCTACACTCAATCATCTCGGTTGGATCCGAGCCATCTGATTCTAGCATATCTTCCTCGTCCCCGTCTCCCGTAAACGCGTCGAGAACACTCGTCGATGGCGTTGAAAAGCCTTGTAGCCCTCGTGCACGCACGCGGAAGCCCGCGGGACCTAGAGCGCCCCGCAACAACAGCTCGTGCTGTGTCGTACGCCAGGGGCTTGTGATAAACACATCGCTACCCGTGATTCCGCAGCATCGGCGACAAGATTCACCGATTTCGCCTGTGCAAGCCGCCAATGTGCTCCAATCTCGACAGATCCCTCCATTCACCATCGACTCCCCAACCAACTTTCTTCTGGACTGGGATGTTATTTTCGAGATGTTGGGATGCTCGTAGGCGCTTCCGGATAGCGGAGCAAGCTGGTGAGTAGGAGTACACACACCGCCGTCTATAAGGCGCTCACTCGATCCCGTTACCTTGGCAGATTGGCTATCCAACGATAGGCCGATTGATTCATACCTCACCGACACGACTCATACCATCTAACTAGATCGCATCGCCTACTGCATTCGTACGTCGATTTGGCCGGGATGCTGTATTCTTTCCCCCCTTTTTACGAATGTCTTGCACGACTCCTGACGACCTGTACACGCTCGTTCTGTTGTATCTCTATTCGAAAAGCAACCTAGATATTGTAACCGAGCTCATGGCGACGACGGGGTTTGCCTTGAGCGATCAAAAGACGATAGTGACTCCTGGGATCCCGAGACCTGACGATGTGTATGATAAAAGGAACTATGTAAAGCTCTATCTCCTAGCGGGCGAGAACCCCAGACGGTTGCACGAGAACCAAGTTTGATCCTTTTGCGCTCCGCGTCGCCGAGAGAGTAGAGCGTCGAGCGTGTATATTGTGGTGAAACTTCTTGTCTTGCGGGAGCGCGGGGGGACGCGGGACATGCGACGCTCGTGAGAGAGTCTGGACTAGGATGGGGATACGGTGGCGGAGCAAACAGGACCCTACCAGCTGTGAGTATTGGACATAAAGGGTGAGTCAAGTGTGACAGTCTGGTGGCGTGTTTGTTTTAGCCAGTGCCGCCAGCCAACTTGCGGTCGGTTGGCGCCGTTTCCAATCACCGAATCGTAACCCAATAATGGGGAGAATCCAACCCGGGTCTCCCCCCTCCAAAATTAATTACGAATGTTTTGACGCGACGCTGCTCCATCGCGCCCCCGCTACCAATGACAACTCGCGGTGAGTGCACACGTGTCGACCTCGAGGCGAGTTGCGCTGCTCCTGACACTGCTTGATGTGTTGATGACATCACGGATGGAGTCCAATCCACAGCAGAGGGAACGGCGCTCCGCTTTTCCCGTCCAAGCCTTGTCCCCTCTCGTGCCAGGCCGCCGCGCTGATCGTCCACCTTTCTTTTTTCAAATCGTCCCACCCAGATCCGGCAACGCTGCGACACACCAGGTGGTTGGCACCTCGATGCGTCCTCGAGGCACACTATGCCCTTGGAAACATTTAAACCCCCTGCGCGTAATCCTCGCCCTCTCGCACTCCTTCCCTTTACACTCCTAGCCTCGCAAGAATGTCGTACTACGACCCTTACTACACCGCTCCCACTCCCAGGTCTCGGCGGGCGTCTATCAGCTACGTCCCGGCTCCTTCCTCGTACCATGAACCAATCGTACATGTCAGTCAATTCCCTGTCCCCGTCCCCACGCCCTCCGCTGACCTTCCGACAGAGTTATTCTCAACCAGCCTACTCCATGTACGCCGCCAGCAATCTGAGCAATCCTCACATCACAAGTGCGACTTCTCCCGCTTTTCTGGACGTGTTCTCAATCTTGCGACCGCCCAGGTTACGATGACATGTACGATCCATACTACGTGGACCGTCGCCCTTATACACCCATGGTCCAACCTGTGCCGATCACCCGTCCCCGTCGCACCTCGTCCGTATCGTACACCTCTTCGCCCGGCTACGTTGTCGACCCCCTCCGTCGGGGATTCGGGCGCATCCTAAAATTCAAGCGCAAGGGTGCCTTCCGAGCAGGCATCACGATCGGCGAAGCACAAGCAAACGTCCGTCTGTCCGATGCGGACTCGTTTACTCTCCAGGACCTCGGTGTAGATATGAGAGGCAAGATATACGTGAATCTGAGAGTACGTTTCACCACCACGCGGTAGACTAGGTCTCACTCGTTCCGTAGTGGCCCGGCTTTTCCCCGCTCAACTACGAGATTCCGGTCGACGGATATGGGGGCTACGCTGACCTTCAGTCGCTCGCCAGGCGAGTGGGTCGTGCTGTTTCACACTACCTTCAGGTGGGTCGCCTCGTCGAGGTCTGGGTTCGTCTCTGACCCTGCCTTCGTCCACAGGCTAATGTGATACCGATTCGTTGGGATCAAATCGAGATGCAACATCTAGAAGAACTGTCGATCGGGATGTGGCATCTGAAAATGAGTACACAATAGAGGCGGTCCTCTAGATCGCCGCGTTTGATCCCTTGTCTTTTTACGCGCTGCCCTAGTTCCACCCGACCGTCATCTGATATGCCCAGGCGTACCTTTTCGTGTCAACTGCTGTAAAACACCCTTGCTCAGTGTATCAACTCGTCATTTAATATTATTTACCGTTACCACGAACTTGTTGGGCGACGAGATAGCAGCAGGTTAGTGGGTCTCCCGGGCGTGTACGGAAGCGATTAATGTCTGCTAGCTTCCACTTCTTGTTGCGAGGAGGCGACGCGACCTGCCACTGCCTTTGCTTCCTGTGAAAGGGGCCGGCACGTCGAGTCAGGGTATGATGAGGATGTCTGACTTGATTTAGACACTTTGGTACAGCATGGTCATCTGCAGTGAAACGGACACTGCCCTCGTCGAAGAGATACTCGCAAAATACCGCTCGCTCAATCATAGGCCAAACGACGAGACATACACCGTCCTAGCAGCTCTCGCGTTGTCTGCCCCCGACCCGGGTCTCCCCCCGCACATCATTGGACTGGCCACGGGATGCAAGTGCCTTCCAAAGGACCGCCTACCGGAGCAGGGAGACGCTTTGCACGACTCGCACGCGGAGGTCCTCGCGCGCCGTTCCGCACTCCGCTGGCTTCTCGAAGAGATTGGGCGATATGTCGCCCGAGGCGGCCGCTCTCAGTGGCTCACCAGAAACCGTGGTGGGATGTTCAGCCTCAAGCATGGCGTCCGCATGACAATGTATATATCAACGCCACCATGTAAGACACTCTCGTTCGCGTTTCCGAGGATGCTGACCATCAGATCTACGATCAAGGCGGCGACGCGTCGATGCGCCTTCTCGCGTCCTATCAAGACGAGGAGACGGCGAAGATCAAGGACTCGTTCGCTTTCGAGCCTTTGCCGAAAGGCGTCGCCTCCCGAGGGCGTGACAATTACGCCCTGCTAGGGGTCCTGCGAACGAAGCCCGGGCGGGCTGATTCGCCGCCGACGTTATGCATGTCTTGCAGCGATAAAATCGCGCGGTGGAACGTTCTCGGGATCCAAGGCTCCCTCGGGTCCGCGTTCCTCCACCCCATCTATATTTCCAAGGTCATCGTCGGCGAAGTGCCCGAACGCTTGGAACGGGATGCAAGGGCCGACTGCGAAAGGGCCTTTTGGGGCCGCTTGTCGGACGTCTCGGGTAACGAACCGCGTTCGCTTGGGTTTTTGACAAACGTCCGCTGAATCTCGTCGACTGGTAGCTTTGCCACCCCCTTTCCACGTCCATCAACCTCAGGTCGCCTTTACGCGGATTCCATTCGAGTTTTCCAAGCTATCAGTCTCCCCCCGTGGAACGGCCCGATCGTTCAACGAATGTAGCGGCCGTTCAACGTTCATATCATCGTTTTACTGAGATGCCATCCTACGCAGCACTATGCTGGGTTGCGGATTCGTCAGTTCCGCACGAGATATTGATCAACGGCCTCAAGCGAGGGGTCCCTCCAAAACACCGCTTCAAGACGATGTTTAGGTAGGCCTGACGTACACCCGATCCTTTCGTCCGTCGCGCACACACGTTGGGCAGACCACGGCTTTCAAAGTCGTCCATGTTCAAGCTTTACCGCGATACCGTGCTTCTTTTGCACGGCGACGGGCAGCCTTGCGGACTTGCCGTGGAAACGTGTACGTACTTTGAAGTAAAGCAAAGCATTGCACATTACCAAGCAGCGAAAGCACGCCTTCTCGGGGAGGGATGCACTTTTGGTGGATGGATTACGAGCGGTAAACATTGGGAGAGCTTCACAGCAACTCCGGATAAGGTCCAGGGACGACAAGACGGGATAGGAGCAGCGGCGACGTAGATATATATTCCACGATCCCGGATTCACGGTGATACATCAAATCGTAAAAGTGATATCGTAAAACATCATTAAAAGTCTTCGTAATATTGCTCTATATGCAGCGGCGCGGAGGGCTATTGATCCTTCCTGTCTTCTGATACGTCGTTATCGATCCCAGCGGAGTCGTCAAGGGGCAGTGCCTTGTGGTCTATCAAGGGCGTGTTTCCGACCGATTCCATATCCGTCAGTGGAGGACTAGATCGGCCAGAGCGATTGTTATTTTCAGCGAGTTCCTTCCGCAGCGCCTCCAACTCGCGCTCAAATCTGTACGCGGTCAACCTACAAGGCAATGGGCGAGCGGTGGGGCTGTACGCACTTGCGACCAAAGACTTCGATATAGAATCCTCCTCCATTCCAAACACTCACAGCGAAGATCAGAATCAAGAAGGTACCACTCCATCGGGGATTGTCATACAGCATGTACACCGCCGGCAGTTCTGTCAGAATGGAATATACTAAGATATGCCTCATAAGTGAACTACTTCGTGCGAGAGCGAAAATAACACTTGCCAAATTGGCCCGTCATGAAATATGCTTCGCGCCTGTCGGGACGGGTCCTATCGAGGGCACGTCCGATCGCACCACGCTTGTCGTTCAAAAGAAACGAAAGCGACGTAGTTCTTTCTCCGGACTCGATCTTCGAGCGCCGGTCTACATAAACAAACTGCAAACGTTGGTTTAGTGGCGCATTCAATGTTATTTTTGAGTTGTGCGTCACCTTCCAGTATAAAAGTTGCCAAATAAGAACTGTCAGGGAAGGTCAGGATATTTGTCGGTGAAGCAACGTATCGACTCACAAATAGCACCACTGATGAAAAGCGCATGTCCAGGGTTCAAGTGGGGTAATGCCGCCAGCGCAGGGAAACGCTGTTCTGCCCCAGGATAGAAATGCCTACACCAGGGTCACAGCCGACCCTTGGAACGCGCTGGTTGGTAACTCACCGAATCACAGTGAACGTGAACGGGGCATAAATGTGAATGAACAGCGATGTCACTTTATCAGAGTCGTGAAACACAAGGCTGTTTCTCCACGTGACGACTGCACTCGCAAGGGAGCCATGCGAGAGGCAGTAGCATGCCATGAACAGCACCGTGCTGGAAGGAAAGAACCAGATGTAAACAAAGTTGAGGATTGTAACGTAGTAGCAGAGGTCGAAGAGAAAGTAATGCCAGAGACGCTTCTTGTAGGTATAAGCGCGAACAGGGAGCAGATACAGCGCTTGGACGGTATATGCAACGTGTACCCACCTAGAATGTTGTTGTCAATACTTCTAGTAGTAAGCAAGGAGGATTTCATACTCAGGGGCCATCCCAAACAACAGTGCCGACACCAACAGTGACATGACACCGAAGAAGAACGAAACCTTGTCACGCGTTCGAACCACTTTGGCGGAATGCCATGATGTCACCAGTGATTGCAGACGCGCGGAAACCTGCGTATGCGGGTGAGAGAGGGTTGCACAAGTGTTAGCGTCTCGCAAAGCACCTTCAACTTGAAGCTTTTGATTTCACGGTCGAGGTTTTCCGCCAATACGTCACCAGAATGTGCGCGTTTCTTGAGTGCTTCCTCCGCTTTCGTCTTAAATCTATCGCTGTGTTTTTGGATCTGCCGTTGAAGCAGATCCAAACGGGAGTCGAAATATGTTTCCATCGTATCTGCGTAGACACGGTTATCAGCGTAATAACAAGGATGCTCGCTGTAGCCACCTAGCAAAGTAAACGCTCCAGTCCAATCCGAGATTTCGTCGCGGAGAAATCGTTCGAATGAGCCCATGCCTGTGGAATTATCCACTCTTGAAGGTGAGGGGGGCCGTGAAGCCATTATATACCACGGGCTGTGACAAGGACAATGGCAGAGCTCGGTGGGTTGTGTGTGGTCTTTGTGAAGAAGCAAAGGCGTGTCAGCTTTGACGCTGCTTTGACACGACGCGAGGAAACCACATTAATGCTTAGTCAGCAGTTGGACACTAAATAGGACGGCGACTGTGCTGGTCAAATTCGAGGAAACGATGGATTCTATTGGAGGGATATACACAAAGGTCTACACGAGGGAGAGGTCGCCAAACTTTTCTTTGTAGCCTGGGGACACGTCAGAGGTGTTCGACATACGTATGTGAGTGGCTTTACCTGGCACACTAAATTTGCCCTTCTTCACCATGGTGTCAACGGTTTCCGCCAACCGTGGGTGAGAATCTTCAAAGTCAGATACCTGCGAAACGTGATTTGGACACGAGTTCATCGGCAACGCATAAAACCTACGGTCAAATCCTCGAATGGACGCGCTTCCTCAATGTTGGCGAGAGTAGCTTGGAGGTCTTTCAGCTCGACGTCAATTTTTTGGGCGGTCTCTTTGGCCCTGACGACCTAGAACATATAGATCGTAAGGTGACGTGCAATCGGGCAAACCGTGACAACTGACCGCTTTGGCCTCAAACGTCTCGATGGCCTTGATGTGTGCACTGACGTCGTACGTAACAGGCTTGAAGTCCTTCAGTAGCTTCTCAGCCTCGTCGACGACCGCAGCATTTCTCAGGACAGAGCGATAGTGTGTAAAGTCGACGGTAGTCGGTTGAGAAGCATATTGTGCACGGATACGCTGTGCGTCACCGTGCCGCTTTCGGAACGCCTGGAGAGCTGCAATTGTCTCTGCCAAGGGTGAGGGTGAGGGTGAGGGTCCGCAGAGCGTCTCATGTGTGGGCATTAACCTTTCCCCAGTCCTAGCGTTGTATACACTCGAGTAAAATCCTGTTCGAGTGGGTCAACAGAATTAAACAAGGGACAAGTAAAAACTCACGACGGCAGCGACGGCAGCTCTGGATGCCATGATTTGACGAGAAAGGGTAAGCTCGAAGCGGTGGAGTCGCTCGTACAGGCGACTTGGAAATGCAAGTCTTGGAGAGGTGGGAAGGGATGTTGCCGGGAACTGCCGATGTGTCGATATTTGTTATAATTATTTTGACCCGCAAAATATCTACGACGGTTCAAAACTTTTGTCGAGTTCAAATGCTCGACGTGTCTTGAACACCTATGAGATCCAAAGGTGAGCATAACATATCCTGTCGGACGATCGTTAGTTCATCTATGACGGACAATAAGCCCACACCAGAGCATACGCTCCATCGTTGGGGTTCCATTTTCATCCCGTTAGCGAGACTCTCATCGATGATGCTGGTTCGAATGGCTCATGTCCGCGGTTGGCCACAGCATCGGACAAGGTGTTATTTCCTGGCTCCAATGACGCACCAGTGCCAATATCTTGCACACCGCTCCACACCATCTTATTGTCGTCTCTCAGGCTTTTAAAGGGGACGTGTTCCAAAGTGCGCACTGATCCCCCCCTCCAGCTGGATGTCACTGGTGCTGGTTGTCTTTGTGCACCCCACGGCGAAATATGCAGTACATGTCGGTGAGTTAGCTCGGCCTTGCGACGCGATTCGTATTCTGGCGGTGTGACGACGATGGCGCCCGTACGAAGTGTCTGAGCCCTCGGGTGAATAGTGCTATGGTAGTCCTGGCCGGTATGTACTACTGTCCCCGTCTTTGGTTACTGTTTCCGCGTAATCTCCATATAGCGGTGCAATATATCGTTGGCGACGTCGCTCCGTGTTGGCCGGAACTCGACTTGGTCTACGCATACCGATTTTCTCCGCTGAGGTGAAGGGAACGAGGGGTTGGTGACGGGGTGCGAGAGAAGGTGATCGCGGTGGTTGCTGACTGTATGCGGCGCGGACGAGAAGCAAAGGGAGGGAGAGCACGCGTGTAGAGTAGCGTAAGATACCACGAGGACGCGAGTGCGGGGGATCGAGTGAGGTATGACGTGCATCAGATCAGTATCGGATCTGCGATAGGAAAAAGAAGGCGTACGTGAGGCCATTTGAGCTCCGCTTGAAGTTGAATATAACACGACTACGTCAGACGTCGTCATTCCTTCTCGCAACCCTCTACTCGGAGAAGAACAGGCGATTGCGCACGGGCCAGCAAAGACGAGCACGATTTGACAGAAACGCAAGTGTCTGCGAATCCCGACCGAGTCCGAACTGAAAACTGAATCTAGTCTCAACAGGCTGTGTCGTCACTCTCGTGCGTCACTGTCGTCATAGTCGTCGTCATGCCTTGCTCCCCCGAGTCTCCCCCGGCCGCCCCCTCCGCCCCCTCCGCCCCCGACCAACACCAACACCACTCACACCGGCATTCCGTCCGGCAGACCCGCTCTGACTTTGATCTCGAACCAAACCCCTTCGAGCAGTCCTTTTCTCGGCCCTCACACATCCGCCACACTTCCACCTCCCGCCGCGACTCCGCCAGCCCCGCCTCCAACCATTCCTCCCGCGCTTCCCAGCCCGACAGACCCCCATCGGCTTCTTCCGTCTCTCACCCAAAGAACGATGCCAGCCGCTCACCCCCCCGCACCGTACTTCCCCCGGTCGCCTCCATCGCCTCCCCCTCCGATCAAAGCTACAACTGGCAGTTCTCCACATCCCTCGCAAACTCTCTCCGCGCCGGCCCGCTCTCCCCCGCCATGCTCGCCGGCCCACAGCAGGGCTCCGACTCTGCCTCCCATCTCCCCTTCGACCCCGCCTCGTTTCGGACCGGTCTTACCCCTCGTACCGGCCTCACTCCCCGCACTGGCCTCACTCCCGGAACTGGTCTAACCCCCCTCGTTGGCGGCCCAGTCTCTTTTCCCCCTCCCTCCCCAAACACTGCGGCCTTTCTCGCCCTCATGAACAACGGCAGCTCTGCCTCCTCTGCAAACGCGACCATCACCCCAAACACCCTCTCAGCGATACACGGCGTGCTCCCAAACTCTTCTAACCAGTACACTGCCGCAACCCACGCCCCTGCCACGAGCTCTCATCTCTCCACCTCCGTCACAGCGAATCAGGATAACGATGCTGCTTATATCAGCACCAACAATCCCCAAAGCACGGCCGCTAATGGCTTGTATTTGTTATCGCAAGCCCACCAGGAACTCACGAAACGGGAAGCCCAAGCACGTGCCAACGGCGCCGCAGCGGTGCCTGCCAATGGCCGCCGAGGGACCAAACGCAAGTCTTATGACACAGCTAGCCCTCCCCCTCCCTCACGACCCGCGGCGTCCGCGACTGCCCCAACGAAACGTACAAGGGCAAACACCGTCAATAGCGCGAGTACCGACAGAGGTCGAGAGTCCGGAGAGGAAGAGGAGGAGGAGGAAGACGAGGACGAGGAGGACACCCATCTACACTACCCCCACAATGGAGGCGCCAAAACGAAACAACCCAAAAAGCCAGAGACCGAGGAGGAGAAACGGAAAAACTTTTTGGAGCGCAACAGACAAGGTCAGCATTTCCACACACCTGCTTACCGTATAGCATGTCGATGTCTACCCAGCCGCCCTAAAATGCCGCCAACGGAAGAAAGCATGGCTAGCTTCCCTCCAGGCCAAAGTCGAATATCTCACGACGGAAAACGAGCGACTCGCGTCTGCGCTTGTGTCCTCGCGAGAAGAAATATCACGGCTTTCAGCACTCGTTGGTGGCACTGTCATTGGTCCAGGAGGGCCGACGGTGGGTCCTGGCGTCGTACCTCCCAACTCGGTGAACGGGGTCGTGTCCAATGGTCAGCCCGTCAGCATCAGCATGAACATGGCTCCCAAGGGCGGAGCTGCTGCCGGTGCGACCAATGCGCGAGCGTCCTACGGGTACTGAGTCGCTCACAGCCATTCAACGTTGAGTGGCCTTGATGTTCTCTCCACGCACCATTGTCGGTGAGTCGCGTGCGCGGACAAGACGCAGATTCGACCCATGTTCCTACACCGCAAGCAGAGATGTCTATACACGAAAAACAGTCTCCGTGCTGGCTTTACACATGCCCGTAGTTTCGTCCCCGATCGCCATCACGCCCAATCGCCTCCGCCATACCATTTTATATTCGCGTGGAGCGTTGGAATCACTCGCTACCGCGACTCGATTTACGCGTTTCATCCGCATATAGAGCACGACGCTTGCTTGACACCATATGTTCATTTCCTCGCTTTCTCCGCCATGCTACGTGTTTGCATGCTCTTGGATTTCACAAAGTTTGTCACATGAAAAAGACGTGTACATTAAGTACGATAGTATAATATCCATACACACCCTATTCTTTCACCCGCTTGCTCGGAATCATGTAACCGATGACATTGGGCCACGATGCAACAGCGCGCCCGCAGCATGAAATACGCTACATGTGACACGCCGCTCGTTCCATTGCCATCACGACAACGAGGCCAGCCGGATTTGGGGTGGCCCTGCCGCGATAGCGTGGCCGTTTGTGCCCGGTGCTTCCTTTGCCAAGCTCTGCTTGTGCGCAACCAGCGCACACAAGGCAGCTATGGGGGAGATATCATCGGATCCGCCGCGCGTTTCAGACTTGGACTGCCAACTCACCTCCAGCGCCGCTACCGTCTTTCGCCAGGCCGATGTCCACGCGGCTCTCGACCTCCGAACCAACCAACACGCGCAGCGTCTCTCGCATCTTGGACTCGAAGCGAGGATAAAACTCGACCAAACTAGGCATTAAAAAATTGATCATCCTTGGTCACCAAGAGTGAAGTGGGACCAACCTTCCGTCTACGCCGACACCAATTCTCTTGCCCTCGTCCCGCAGGGGACAGGACTCGAGTACATCGCTTCCAGCGCAGCGTGCACGGCCTGTCTGTACCAAGATTGCAGCCACGGCGCAAGCGCTTAGACGTGCTGCCCGCGTGACGACGATCCCGCAGATTTGCCGAACAACGTCTGCGTCTGCCAAAGATACCTTGGTAGCGTCCGCGAAACCGAGACGTTGCGCGATGACATCCCGCACGTGGCCCAACCTTTCTTCGTCGGAAACACCTGTGATGCTGACCTCTCCAGAAGCAAACCTCCCATTTCCTTGCCATGCTTCCTCGATTTCACTTAATACCGCCGTGTCAAGGCCCCATTGCTTATTCAGGGACGAGGTGGAAATTCCCCCGAAGAGCAGCGATTTCGGAGAAGCATCTACAAGGCTCAGGATGATGTTTCGTGCAATCTCTCCGAGATACATTCCTGAAATGAACTTCTCGAATGCTTGGAAGCGAGTATTGATAGATTCACGATCAAGCTTGTTATCGTATGGCGTCGTCGGGAGTGCGGTCCGCTGATGTATCGGACAGATCATCAAGTCAAGTGACGTGGACGTTACGGGGGATTGACATACTGTGTTATTGAACGCTCCCCATTCGGTGTTGACAACCATATAACCACCTTCTGCCGCCGCAGGCGCATTTCCGAGCTTCGTGATATTGGCCACCTCCTCTACGTAGGCGCCATTGGTCCCAGTACCAAATATAGCACCGAGGACGCATCCACCAGACGTGTACGCCCGTGATAGAAGGGCACCGACGGTCTGCAAACGCCGTCACTTCAGTCAAGGCGACCACGAACGCGGAACGTGGAATATGCGGATACTGACGTCGTTTACAAGCGCAACGCATCTGACGTGGATATGTTTCCTGTCGAATGCATCCTGAAGGAGCTTGACAACGTCCTTTCCGATGGCATTTTTGGCTGAGAAACCCTTGGTCCAAGTCAGGAGCGTGCCGGAATCG